>JAGDQP010043496.1:0-10862 GCA_022664845.1 Lepisma saccharinum | reverse complement strand
TTATAAACACACAATAGAAGGACTAAGCAATATGTTTGGACTTTGATTTTATATGACAACATATATTGTTATTCTTGTAAAAACGCAATTTTCACAAAAAAAAAAAAAAAAAAAAAAGCACTTAGTCTTCATTTACTTCAAGTCTTAATTTGTTTTGTAGTTCATCCGTTTCATGATTTTAGTATTGTCATCAGCTGGATTTTGTTAGGTGCCGTACTATTACAGGTTGAGGAATTCGTTGTTTGTTGGTCAGCGTCCCTGCGTCTTGTTAAATTATCTGATTTATTTATTATTATTAATATTATATTACGTATAGAGTCTCCTATAAAATTTAATACCAGTGTCCTTGGTATTCCTGAGCATCTTGCGAGGTAAAGGCGGTCGAGCGTGGGACAGACCATCCCACCTCACTTCTTGCTGTAGATCGAGAATATGTGGAGCCCAGGGGAATATCTTTTACATTTCGAGCATCACAGGAGAAATCTATTAGTGACCCTTAATATAGTAACTTATTTCGTTGATGGTGTAGCCCTCCGGTCTATAACTACTTCACACGTACAGCACCTTTGGTCTAGTAATTTAGAATGTAGGTTCTGCTACCCTTGATCTCTTATAACTAGGGCACGGATAGGTATGCACTTAAAATACATAAAATATGCACTAAAAAGCAGTAAAATATGTGAAGCAATATGCACTTTTGAAAATACCTTAGCTTCTTAAACCGAAATTTCGATGGAGTCTCCAGGTCTAAAAAATCTTTAAGCATGTTTAGCGCATTACTCACATAACCTACTATTTTGACGTTTCTGTGTAGTGGCTGTCTCTCTGAAATATGCAGCGTTTTATATAAATTATATTTATATGTATTTGCATATGCAATATAGCTAAATGCAGCCCTACTTATAACCCTTGTGTAACTCATAACTATGAATTTTTGACTGCTGTGTTAGCAAATTCTTCAAATGACGAAGAAATTGTTCCCATTATTCTAACGTTCCGAGAGCTATTTCCGCTCTCATGATTACATTAAAAACGCCTAGATTTTAGTGTAAGAAGTGGAATATAATTTGAAAGTGAGTAAAGATTTAGAAAACAAGGAAATTTTTGTGATTGTATGCGAAACTGTAGTTGACCTCTGTTTGCCGCAGTGCTGGAAACGGATTTTTTTTTTTTAACTTAGGGAACACAAAATTTTGCCCCATGAAAACTGTGAATTTAAAATGAAACGAGGAAGGAAGATACAGGAAATTATTCACTATTCAGAACTGCGAATTGCAATAAAACGATAAGGGAATCGCAGAAAACTTATCAGTGTGGGAACTACAGATTGAAAAAAAAAAATGTTAGGATATCGCAGAAAAGTTTTCCCTATGTGAGCTACGTATTGCCAGAAGTAAAATAGTAAGAAGGAAGTAGAAAAATATTCCCCATGAGAACTGTGAATTGAAAAAAGAAGAAACTTCCAATTTCCAGCGAGTTGTGTTCATCCTTTATAAACGGTAGAAATACCTGCTTCATTTTTGAAGTGTGACATACTAATCGAAATTGAAACATCGTTCTGATAATCACGAAGGGAAAATTTTTTCCACTTACTTGCACAAGTGTGTGTGTGTGTGTGTGTGTGTGTGGAGAGAGTGAGATGAGGCTATTTTTCATATTTTCCGCCTAAGGGCTGGAGGTCCTTTGAGTACTCCGTACCAACGAGTCAGTGGGATAGAAGTTCCCCAACAGTGACGACTAATCATTCTTAAAATGTCACTTACTCGTTGCTCCACGTGGAGTAACAGATTTGTAATATTTCTGTGTGTAACATTAAGCTTTCAAAGAATTTCAAAAAGTGGGGACAAAGGGTCATATAGCCGCCTGTCGGAAGCATAATCAACGGTTGTCAGGTATATTTACCTTCGTAGTTTGCGATCCCCCACGTTGCCCATGACACAAATAGTTTAGTTTACCGGAAGAATAAATATCACTTGCATCCCCACGCCTTCGTTTCCAGCACTAGTTTGCTGGATCCCTGTAATGTAGTTACGATACACGAGCTTGTCAGTAAATAGCAGACATGTCAACCTTGAGGAGTTTGAATGCGGTAGATTTTCCAACCTGGAAGGGTGATGTAGGGTGAAGGGAAAATGTAGAAGCTGCGTGAGAAAATAAAAACATGCTAAAGATGTTTCAAATACATGCGTTAGATTACAGAATACAAACGTTTAACCTTTTAAACCACAAAATCTAGGCGTGAGAGTTGACATGTCTTAAGTAGACGTTTATGGAGTAGTACCCCCGACACCGTGGAAGAGCTATCTTAAGTACAAAGCCAATTCTAATACTCATAATCTGAAATTGCTGAACCATTTGTACTTTAAAAATCGAAATTATAGCGAATTGCGGATCATATTGTTAATTTTTAATCCCTTGATGCATTTGGAACGATTTTTTTTTACATTTAGTTCTTCTTTATTCAATATTTACATTTCTGATCAAATCGTGCAACCTACCAACGTGTTTTGTTTTATGGTCTTTTCCATAAGTGGTCACAATAATTAGGCTCTAAGAAGAAGCCAATATGACGGAAGTAAGTGGTACCGATTGTAATTTAGAACTTCTCTATATTCCATGCATGAATGTTATACATAATTTAAGGTTGTTAGAAATGGTCATTTCTTATGTGAGTGAGTTAGGGGGTGTGTGTGAAAGAGGAGAGAATAATCTTCTCTTTTTTTATTTCTTTTAGCTGAAGCCACTTGAACAGCTAATGTTCGTCCTGCCTGTAGAAAGCCGCAATCTACTACCTTCATCTTGGGCGAATTTAATGATAGACGAGGTAAGTATTATTGGAAGTTCGTAGATTTTTCTCTAATAAATAACATATTTTTCAGACCGTCAGGAGGTCATAAAATTGAAAGTCTCTTTGCTTATTTAAACACAATACAATTTCACAGCCCTTGAGGGATTGAAACAAAGTTTGTCACACATATTCCTTAAGTCCTGGAAAAACGGCATTAAAAGATCCCCCAATACCCCAAACGGAAAAAAACGAAGGTGGGGGTGCATGTTGAATCTTGTTGGAATGAAGATTTTTCGTTTCAGTTCATTAGCAACGGCTATCTTGGTTTTTTGATTCGACAGCGAACGTATTTCATTCATCCCGCACCAATAGACGGGGAAATTACTTAGTAATAAATGTTATCATGAGTGTAAGCTTAGATCTTAAATTCGCAACTACGTTTCTTGTCACGACTAATTTCTAAAGTAGAACGGGTAAATGCAACAACTAAAAACGTAATGTGTAGTACATGCATTTTCCCTAACTTCCCAGAAGAAACAACCGCTTACACAAGTACCTGTAGTACCAAGTACAACGTATCGTATCAAATTGAGTCACTGTACTACATTTGAATAGGACGTTAAAAATAACAATATAAGATTATCGAAAAGCAAGAGCCTGTGAAGCATATGTTTATTGGCTGGATACGCGAGAAGCTTCTTCACATACAAAATACGCAAGATGCATAGTGTTTTTATAATTGTTGCACAACCTTACACATTTCCGGAGCATATATGATGTACTCATGATGGTGAAAAATAATTTACATACCTTTTTGTGCCGATATTCATAAATTTGATAATAGAAACAGAGACAAATTGTGAATCCTTTCACATAGAAAAACAAAAGTGTTCTACTTACGTAACAAAGTGCTCTCTGTATAAGAGAGTGTAATAATTGTACACGAGAACTCATTGTTTTCCAGCCAAATAATAGAAAAATGGATATTAATACACCGAATGTATTGCTCAGTTGAAGAATATGTAAATTATGATCAAATCTTAAATTTATGCTAAATTTATGTTAGTTTATGTTTCCTATCTACGAATGTAATAGATTAGAAGGATATTTTTGTATTTACCCTTTTATATTTCTGGACCTTAGTGTAAGGTCTGATGTCGTGTTTTTAATTTCATTTTGATGAGAGGAGTTTTCTCTCAAGGAAACCAGGGAAACGGACTTCAGAGCACTTTCGATGTTAATTATCAGAAGTACTGTTCCCTCTGGCTTTGCTAATTAATATGAAAAGTATTCTGAAGTTCATTTCTTTTGGCTTCTTTGTAGACAAAGCTGCTCTCATGAAAATAAATAAACAAAACATGATATCCGATCTTCTTATACTAAGGTCCCGATTTATTGTATTCAATTATCTGTATATTTAAGTATAATATTTATCAGATTTGGTTAGTATCTGGACATGTTCTGTGCCATGTGTACAAATTAATGTAGAATGTAGTGGTCAGCAGATCGCAACACAAGAGTGGTAAAGGTTGCTCTACTAAACTCTTTAACAACCTAAGTTTGCAGTGACGTAATAGAAATAACTCTAACATGCAAAGGAATACGCAGTCTCGACTTGCACCGGTCATGATTAAAGAATTTTGGGCACTTTGGCCTTTTCGCACTTTTCTGCACAAATAAAGTAGCTAAGTGCGTGTGTATATATTAATGTAAATGGTGACAAAATTTATAACAGATTGCAACACTTAGGAACTTAATAAAGAAGTTTCTTGACCCGCGCAAATATATAATGTCATCTGCTTCAGTCAAATTTACAAAAGCATTGCCAAAAGCAAATAAAGGTAATAATGGTTTTATTGTAATTCGTTCTTGCAAAGTACCTGCTGCAATTGATATCATAATTGTAACACCATAAATTGAATACATACCTCAGTAGCACACAAACGATGAGAGACGGTGAGTTCAACGTTAATCCCGCTATGTAATTTTAACGTTTAGATGTACCTAAATGTCCTCCTGTTCAATGGTTTATTTGATGTTTAGAATCAATGTAGTCTTCAACGTCAAGAAGTGGAGTATTTTGGAAACGTTGTATTTTTCTACCTGTTCAACGGCTCAAAACCACCTTTTTCATGTGACCAAAAGAGAGCATTGAACTTCATGACGGAGAGTTACTCACCACAGTGGCTGTCTTCTTCCATTTCTTTCGTGTTGATATATTGATTTTGTTTGTAAATTTTCCAGTCTGCAGTGAGTTTCGAAACTGGAACTTTGTGCATTCGTCGTTGATAGCTCTTCACTCTTACCGCTCGGTTACGAAGTATCCTCATACTTATTCGTATTTTACTTAATATGTTAGGAGGACTTTATCTGAAGAACGTTCCCCTAAGTGCGTTTGTACACTACGCAAGCAATGCCGATGCCGGCGTTGCTTTGCACATTCAACGGCAATGCCGGCGCCGAGAGGTAGTTTAAAGTTAGGACGTGAAAGAGAGAAAACATGTGTTCTGCCATAAACAGAAGATATCTCCTTGTCTTGTTGTACATACGACGCAATGCACAAAACACTGGGATTCATCCACATCCACTATGGAGGGTGTTTTAACTCATTATATGAGAAACTGCGCGAAAACAATACGAAAATTTTTAACTGTTTTCGGATGTCCACACAAACTTTTGATTTTCTAATAGAAAGAATTAGAAATAATAATAATTCTATTTTCACTTGTCAACAGATATTATATTCTATCATCGGGATTGGGCGAAGTAATCTGCATCATGTTTCTAAAATCCTTCCAATACATAACAACAAAAAAGGATTAAATAAGGATAATTATTAAAAAACAAGGACTGTATAAAAAATATTATTCTGAATGGAGAAAATGAAACAACAACTGCAAACTCAAGAAACAAAACAAAAGTACAGATCAACATGTCAAGAAAAGACTGTAGAAATTTATTAGCTGGCCAGCCGTCTGCATCAACCCATAAGAAAGCATTGCCGCCGATAAAGCCGGTGTCGGCGTTAGCGCCGGCATTGTTGGGGGCTTCTCCAACTGCACCGGCAAAGTCGGTCTGAAAGCTATCATTTGATTACATTGAAACCGAGCCCATCACGAGGCCATCGGCATTGCCGGCGTAGTGTGCAACCGTACTAATCCTGGAAGAATGCCATCTTTTATCAATGTTGTCAAATATCGGATGATCCGGGATAGGAGAGAAAAATCAACGAACGAACACAAGATATAATCAGCAATCCTATATAATGTGAAATTACAGTATATACTATAGTGACCATTCATACCCGGTTTCTGGGTAGTTTTCCCTGATTAAGGCATTAATCCCTGCTGTTTCTCTCCCCGATTTCAAGAATAAATGTTTCAAAAATGTTTAGTTTTTATTAGAAAGAGACATTCCGAAAACGACTTCCGTCAAGGGCTACTAGACATGCTCCTTTCAGGGATCCTACTTTTGTATTCTCTACTTTTTCACTAAATCCTTCACTGTACTCGTTATTATTTCTCTTTTCCAAAATCATATTAGAAATTTTCGGATTTACTGACACTCTCATTTCTAAACTCCAAATTCAAGGACTATAGATAAAAGTGTTCATAGAGAATTGTTCATGTAGTGGGGGGGGGGGGGAGGGGAAGGAGAAAATGTAGCCAAAATGTACAGTTGCAACAGGGAAGAATTAAAATTATCTCGATTCTCCCTAGAATCACTGGAAAAAAATATGATCACCTAACCTGTACACATGAATTTTACTTCATAGAAAGTTTTCGTAACATAAAAGGAATAATAAAGTAGTAGTTACTCGCTAGATGGCTCCGTAGACGTGTAGTTAGCGTGACGAGCTACAAACGACGAGTGCGGAAATTTCCAGCTTCGAATCCCATTGCAGACGCGTGGAAAATTTATAAACACAATGCGTTCTTTTGGTCAAATGGAAAAAACGTGATTTTTGAACCGTTGAATAGGAGGGCAAATACAACGTTAAAAAAAAATGTTCCTCGTCAACTTCTTCCCGTTGAAGACTACATTGATTCTAAACGTCGAGAAACCCGTAGAACAGGCGTACATTTATTTAGGTACATATACAACGTTAAAATTAATTACGTAGTGGGACTAACGATGAATTCACCGTTTTTCAACGTTTGTGTGATACTGGGGATACATTTACGTAAGCGCCCGCAATGTTAATTTCGCTGTTTGAGATTACTCATCTTTGAAATATGAATTTAAAGCTTCACTATAAGGCAATAAGAAATTAAGAACTGAGAAGCAATTAATTATGCAAAAGTATGAATAATTTATAAATAATTTAGTACTATTTTATGTTATATTAGCCATTGAGTACATTTTGTGCACAACAGACTGCGCTAGTGTATGTGTACAAATTTGAGTGCCCTCGTTTCTATATTCTCACTACATGTTAGAAATCTTTGAATTATTAGAATTGAAATTATGTTTTAAAGTGTGTCGTTGATGATTGATCATGGTTTTCGAACTTTGGGAATACGGTTCAGCGCGTTTTCAAAGATACCTTTTGAAATCCTTGTAGTTATATCCATGTGAGAAGCGTACGCACTAATACATTACACTAACACGGTAAGTTAGCTCACTTGTCACCCGTGACGTCAATGCAAACTCAAGTTGTCAAAGAGTTTACTTCAATACATTTAAATCCTTGAGATTCAATTTCCCTCTATCATGCCTGCAATTGGTTCAACTATCTTCATGTAATATGTATTCAATAAGAGAGTTTCGTTGCCATCGAAATGATTTCTAGTTTAAAATGCATATGCGGCTAAATTATTGAGTGTAGGTAGTTCCGTTTAAATTTATTTATTTCTGGCCTCTAGACATCTCAGGCTCAGGCCGGAACAGGATAGGGAGAGGATGTTGGAAGGTAGTCGGTCTGGGTCTGTTTTGGAGGTACCATCTCAGCATTTTCGTGGTATCACTGTGGCAAAACCTCAGTCAGGATGGACGGCCGCTTCGATCGTTCTCAGGACCATCCGGTTGCCAATTCAACACTTTTCCAACTGAGCTGCAGTCATCTTGCAAAATTTGGTTGCAGTCGGCTCGATTTGAATGTTTCTTAGGTTATTTGAATCTCGTTACCATGGAAACGGAACGACGTCGCTTAATGATATTACAATGGAACCACGGCCGGATTGTTTTTAGTAAAACGTATAAAGGTTCACAAGAATCGGTGGATCCATTCCAAAGTTCAGCCCGTACAAGAATAAAAATATATGCCTACGAATCAGATTGAAACTTCTTTAAAGTTGGTTATGTGTGGATAAACATAAACAACCAACAAAATAATGAAGGAAATGACTCTCAATATTAACTCCAATTTGAGCAATATATCATATATATTGCTTCAAATTGGAGTTAATATTGACAATTATTTTATTACCATATATAAAATGGTAAAACATATAGAAAAAAAGGATATTAGGAGAGAAAGTGGACGGAGCGGACAGGTCCGGGACTGGCGTTAAGGAAACGCTATATTGTCAACAGATACAGGGTGACAGTGTGGCCAGGTTATGGAAGCGAGAAAATGACTAGATGGTTCGGAGAAAACACCAAACGGAGAAGAAAGTACGAAGGTTACTAGGAGCAGGTAAAGGACTTCCTGAAAGAATAAAAGGGTAAAAAATCAGAGGGAAGGGGTAATAATAATAATGAAGATAAAGGGGAGAACAAAGAAACAATATAGAAAAATAGAAAAAAACTCTGAATAGAGACGGAACAAAAAAGAGAAAGAAAGGAGAAGACACTGCACTGTTGAGGCCGGGTTCATGGTTGGCGGAAAGTAGAGAGATGTATGTCTGCTCCCATCTGTTTCTAACTGTGGGAGCTGAGTCAGGGTTCAGGACTTTAAGAATTCTGATTCGAAAGGTTTCGTCAAATGTGCAGCCGTGATGAGAAATGTGTTCAGGGAGGAGCGGAAGTCGAGATTTGGAGGAGTAGCCATGGTTGTTGATACGGAATGTGAGTGGAGTTTTTGTTTCGCCAACGTAGAAGGCGGAATGGTACAGAGTAGGGGATAAACGAGCTTGGAAGATATGCAACTGCCGGATTATCGGAAAGAGTAAGTCTTGTGAGTAACAGGATGCACGCAGGAAAGACTGGGATCAAAGATAGGACAGGTTTTGCAGCGGGGTCTATTGCACTTGCCAAGTTTGTGGGGTGG
This sequence comes from Lepisma saccharinum, assembly GCA_022664845.1. NCBI lineage: Eukaryota > Metazoa > Arthropoda > Insecta > Zygentoma > Lepismatidae > Lepisma > Lepisma saccharinum. The sequence continues at coordinate 1,863 of JAGDQP010043496.1, read as the reverse complement.
GATTGGTCCAGTTTTGGTGAGAATCGTATTGAGATTCGGAGGTCAACGGTAGACTATTTTGGGTACGACGGGAAAACTCTTCCAGTTTCAGGTGACCCAGCGAGTATGGGGTGTGCCAGTTTGAGGAGCTTTTGGAGGATTTAAGGTTGGGGTGGTACTGCGTGAGAAGATTGGGAACGGAAGGAGCTTCGCAGGGAGGTCGGTTGGAGTTGGGGTGATAACGGGCAAAAGTTTGGTATGGTATGGATGGGAGCTGTTGAAATGGAGATACTGCATACTGTTGGTAGGTTTGATGTGAACGCCTGTCTCAAATTGATTGTTCTTGAGACAGACATGCACATCAAGGAGAGTTGTGTGTTCGTTCGAGAAGGACAAGGTGAACTTGAAGGGGAAGGTGTAGTTGAGGTTTTGCATAAATATTTCCAGAGACTGTTGTCCGTCGGTGCCAGATCAAAAAATATTGTCTATATAGCGAAGCCAGGTGAAAGATTTGAGAGGTGCGGAGTGGGGTATTGGATCTTCAGGCGTCCCATGAAAAAGTTGGCATAGGAAGGGAGCCTGCGAGTACCCATGGCTGTGCCTTTGACTTTTAGGAAATTGTGGTTCTCAAAGGTAAAGTTGTACATGGTTAAGACAAACTAAGCTAGCTGAAGCAGTAATGGTGTGCTGAGTTTACGAGGACTGGGGCGTGTGTCGAGGAAGTGCTCAAGTGCAGCGAAGCCATGGGTGTGGGGACTGTTGGTATACAGTGACGTCACGTCGACTGTAACTAAGATCGTGTCAGGTTGAATAGGATCAAAGATAGAATGTATTGTGGAGAAGAAGTGGTTGGCGTCCTTGATGTAGGAAGGGCGAGCCTGGACAAATGGCTGGAGATGATGGTAAAGGGAGGCGGAGATTCTTTCAGTGGGAAGGCCAATAATGGAAACGATGGGTCTGCTGGGATTACTAGTTTTATGGATTTTGGGAAGTAGGTAAAATTTAAGAGTTCTTTGATTGTCAGGACAGAGTGTAGAGACAATTGAACACGACAGACACTCATGGGGTCCATGCGCTTGGAAGTAGGTGCGGACCCTATTAAGAAAGGATTGGGTGGGATCTTCCTCGAGGTAACGGTAAAAGGTAGGATCGGAAAGTTGTTTGAGGTCTTAGGATTGTAGTCAGAGTAATTCATGACTACCGTAGTGGATCCCTTGTCAGCCGGGCGGATAATGATTGTTGGAAAAGAACGAAGATTGGAGACAGCTCTTCGTTCTGCAGTGGTGTGCTAGGAACGTGTCAGTGAAACCAGGGTGAGCAATTTGTTTGGAGAGGAAGGAAATGTACATTTCAACAGGGTGGTTTGGAGGGAGAGGAGGAGGGTCTAGAATTTGGGAGGCTGGGATGAGTTTCGGTGTCAGAGGTTCTGACCTGTGAGGTGTGAGGATGGTGGACCAATGGTAGTGCCACCTGAGGTTACGGGCAAAGGTGAGAAAATGATTAAGTAAGTTGGCGTGAAGGAGATAAGGAAAGAGACTTTGTGATCGTTATCTGAAAGTGTGCGGGAAGAAAGGTTGAAAACTGGCTGCGGGTGTTTAGTATTTTTTGGTTGGTTTAAGGTGGCGGGTTCACTTACTTTTTTACTTTTGAATCTAGTGGGGGAAGAGGTTAGCTGCTAAGAGAGGTAGGATCTGCACGACTAATTAAAGGGGGCTCAGTCAGACTAGAAGAGGAGCAGTGGAGGATGGAGGGAGAGGCAAAGGAAGACGGGAGCCTTGATAGAGGGCAGAAAGACAGTCGAGAAAGCTTGGAAAGGTGTGTGGGTCTGAGGTTAAGCAAGAGACGGGAAGCATCATGTTTTGTATACGTTAGAGATGGGGGGAG
>JAGDQP010043495.1:0-16202 GCA_022664845.1 Lepisma saccharinum | reverse complement strand
TGTTGTGGCACTGTGTACCACAACTCCCTATTCCCATCAACAAATGTGTAAATAAATGATATGTACTGTAGTAATTCATTTAACTTGTAATATATTACTAATTATATTGTTATGCATATATGCTAATAAGGTAAATGGTATTTTAGAAAAAAGCCCGGCCGGGACATATTAGGTGTTTAATCATATTAATATTTTGTTATTCTATATTAAAACTCTTATGTACTCAGTTTTTGTAATTGTTTAAAATATTTGTATGTACTTCTCAAAGTATCTTTCAGCTGAACCAGGAGAAAGTCGAAAAGAGCAGGGAGCCAGCGGATTTCACTTCGGCCAGATTCTTTATATTCTTTCTTTATTTTTCATGGTACAAAAAAAGGATCTGAGGGAGTGAATAGCTATTTTTTTGCGCTGTTTTTTGTTGTTGGCTGTGCTACCCTTGTTTCCTCTCCTTTGGTAGCCAGCATGGTCAGTGGGCTGTGTGCGTCAGGGAACATATATAAGCTTTAAATCCGATGTGGGGGAGGTCGCGATTCCCAGAGTAAATTTTGTCTTCGGACGAGCAGCATCAGGGGCCGTTGCTCAAGACCAGTGAGCTGCCGTGATGGAAATTCTCGGAGATTGAGAATACGGTGAACATGCAGTATGAGGTATAGTATGAACATTACTGCTAAGTTTTTGGAGGGACTCACTGGCTCTGGGTTCGATTAACGTTCAATTCGGTATTAATTCTTTCGCGAACTCCGGATTCTGATTTGATGCGAATACGGGAATTCAATAATATGTGTATTATTTGTTGGGACATGCATAGTTTTGCTGCCGCCACTGTCTCTGATGACTTCTTGTTACTTTTTAGGTTGGGAATTTAATTTGGGAGAATTAGAAAGGGAGGCTACTGCTGCCTCTCGTGTCCCTGAGTCCTTTGGTAAAGTTGATTCTTTCCGAATCGATGTTTTTGCTTGGGTATAAGTTAAATTCAGTAGATTTCACTCCAATCCATCCCTCATGTAGGAGCTTGAGAGGATATTAGAGGACCAACTAATTACTTAGACGCATATTACGAACAAGGTTGAGTTTGCTTTGAGAAATTGATGTAAAGAATTAGTTGTGTTTTTTTTTTTTTTAAGATAGGAATAGCTAGGGAAGCTGTCAGATTGGACATTTGAAATAATTTTGTGAGTGCTCTGCTCAAAGCTGTGCGTTCAACGAAGTAAGTCCAGGTTCGAACCAGGCCGAAGGGGAGCAGACAGATTTGATCAAAGCACCATACTTTAAATTCATAGGTAAGCGAAGTGAGCTCATTACTGGCTCTCTTTTAGAGGAAAGTCTGAGAACTATTGCTGTTCTCAAATTTGGCCAAGAGTCTACTATTGACTCTTGGATAGTCGATTATCATGGTAGAGCTATTACCGCTCTACACATGGTTGGGGGGAGTCGGTATGGGTTTTTTGGGTGGGCTTAAAGACACGATTTATTGGAGCACCGGAGAATCTTCGTTATATGAATTTGATCAGAAAATTAGAGCAAGCAAGGATTTCAGAAATAAATACTATTAATCTCTCTCAGAATAATTTGTGTATCATTCACAATAAGAGCTTGATCCTAAGACCTCACCTTTTTAAAGCACGTTAATTCAAATTTGAGCAGCAATGTTTTTTGATTTATGTTATTTACAGCTCTGTTAATTTCGTATCCTACTTAGCCGCAGCAGAACCGTAATTTATGTATCTGCGAGGCAGGTATCTGGCTCCCGTTAGGTATTCTTGTGAAGTGTCGTGCGGATTGTGATCAGTCGGGAGCTGGGAGCAAATTTGAATATAAAGTTTGTAATTGATTTGGCTGGCGCTCGATAGGCATTGTAAGCTGGATATTTATTGATTAACATTATTCTCTTGTGTCATTCAGAGGATATATGAGTTCTTATTCTTTCTCTGAGCCAAATCCAGAGAAGTTGTGCTCCCAGAAGAGAGATTTGTCTGGGACGTCATCCGCTGATATTTACGAGGTCGAAGTTTGAACTCTTTTAAGGCCGCACGTAACCATATACACAACACTCGTTGATACATGACGTCAGAGTAAATAGGAAAAAAAGAGACTATTAATGTAGCATGTCCAGCGCTGTGTGGCCAATAAATTCCTTGGGAAAATCTTAAACAATTGCCTGTCAAAATTTAGGGCAAATTGGAGAACACTAAACTAAGGGATTATAAATTGACTCCTTTCTGCGTAAATCACTCAATAATTAAGGTTTTGTGCGTTCAAACTTTACATTACTGATTTTATATGCAATTAATTATCTTTGTTCAAATATACACCTATAAATTTATCCATTTCACATATTTTAAAATGGCGTTTTCATCTCTCACCATAAATAAAAATAAAACCCACAGCCCTAAAATACTAACTACCGTTTATGTAATTTGCATTTCAAACTTCCAAAATAAAATACTGTTTGCCGTTATTCACATGAAATTGTAGTCCTTTAAAAAATATCAACGCGTTGAAACAATTCGAAAAAGTTTTTTTTTTTTTTTACAAAGTGCAGTTCTTTCACTTGTAGAGTAAAGTCAGGGGGTTGATATTTTATTAGTGACGCTATTGTTTACTATGTTTGAAACCTTTCTACGCACGAACTTTTCACTTACACAATGAGGACAAACATATGTCATATCTCTACATCTGAACAATAGTTAACGTCGTCTAAAAAGAATAAATGCAAGTACATTTCCCTTTAAAATATATAGAACAATAAAAAATAGGGTAATAATTGAGGAGAGTTTGTTTTAGTACAAAAAAGAAAAGCATTTCCACTTTTAAACGAAATTATCAGAAGACAAGGCTATCTTTTTAATAATGAACGAGATCTCCTAGAAAATCAGGTGCCTTGGCAACACTGCTTCCTCAGCTAAGTCTTTCCAACAGTGTTTACCTGTCTTTCTCCTAACAAAAGACAACTATGACCTCACAGGGTGTGCAGTTGGAAATGACTGCTTTAAGCAATAAAACGAAATCGTGTTTCTACAACAAATTGAAGGATTGATAAAAAAGAAAATTACAAGTGTAAAATGTTCACTATCCAGAAAATGGAGGGCAAATTCTCTCCTACTTTCTTTTATCTACCAAGTTTGAAAGAAAAAGTTTTTATTTTTTCTCAATGGTTTGTTAAAAATCTTTTAAGCTTTGGACATATCAACCTCTGGCATTAAATATAATTTACGAGCATGATTTGAATATATGAAATCAAGAATTTTAATAATACCGGAAAATATCCTTCTATCACAAAGAAAATGCTTTTAATTTGTACAACAAACGAAAAACATTGCCTGTTCTCTTCATGAAACCTCTATCGTTCTAGAGAAAAACGGATAACTGTATTGTTTTTCAGCTTTTGCCAAAGAAACTTTGGATTAATCTAATTTTTGCAGAAATGTTAGAAATTTAAATACTGTTTTTAATGAAATAACGGTGTCTATTATATCGACAGATGTCACCTATTGTTTAGGAAACAATTATTTTAATCATATCAAAATAAATACTTGAGGTATCACTTTTTCTCTGTCAACTTTTTAAATCTAAATTTTGTATTCTTAAAATAGTAACCACTTGGCTCGGAGAAGAGGAGGTACATCGGGCTCATTATTGTCCCATTGTTTGGCGTGACTGGAGTATGAGTAACCGTGCATGAAGTGGTACCACCTGATCCAAATCCAATTTCAGTAAATTCTACACTAAAATGTAGTTGTTGTTACCGCGCCTAAAATTCATTTTATCTTTATCTAAAATTTAGCATTTTGGAATTAAATAATATCAGTAGAACGCAGACAGCTTTTGCAATTGTAAACACCCAAGTTGTTCAACCACTTACGTTGTTTTATAGTTGCGAATTCATTTGTTGTTTTCCATTTCATTTCCGTCGACCTGTCCAAATGACTAAGCAACTGTCAGTGTGATGGTCTATGACACAATCTTGTTTCTATGCTTGAACTTATGTATATAACCACTAAGTTGAAACCTTGAAAGAGATGTCCAGTCTGAGTTCCTTCTTCACTTGTAATGCCAACATTCGGATAGTTTGATCGTGAATACGTTCTTATGTCAAGGAAGATTTCTATTTCCCTGTCGCTGATTTTTACATCGGTCTCTCTTTTAACTTTGAGTTTTCGTATCGACGAAGCACATTAATTTGGTTGTACAGTTTATATATATATGGAGATAACCAACCACTGAACCCACGGTTTAGCTCTTTTTTTCAACGAGAAGAAGGGTGTTGTTTGGCTGAAACATCCAGAAATTCCGACCTTTGCATCGTCACCCTTGTCGGATTTCAAACGCTTTACCGAAGATGGCTGGACTTTCCTGTCAAAGACATTATCGACGGGTCCTTGGTCACCACCGTCATCAGACTTACACTCGTTATAGTCAAAGTGCGTGATACTTTCTTCCTCGAATTCGTTGCGTTGGAGCTGTCGACAAAGTTTGTGAAACATAAAAATATCTCAATAAATTGGTTCATCATTAGAAGTTTCAGAACTCGTTTAGGTTCCATATCTAATAGTGCATTCAAAGTTAGTAAGATAACAGAAAGATTCCTCAACTAAAACCTTGCGCATATTGTTGTGGAGTACATTGGCCTCGTAATCAGCAATGAGGAGCTCGGAGACTGTAGGTGAGATGAACCTTCGATATACACAGAGCATTCGCGATGCCGAGATGGTGTAATGGACAGTATACCTAACCGGCAATTTCACAAAAAAAAACTGTTTCCAGTTACCAAAAAAAAAGTTAGGATAGAAGCCCAAACAAAACTTTGTTTTCTGTCAATAAAAGTTTTTTTTAAAACGAATTAAAATGCGAACACTGAAAAAGAAATATATAACAACGCCGACCAGGAATAAAACTAAGGTCGCAGTATTTTGTAGTCTAACACGCAACCTCTATTGCTACTGCGCCACACTTCCTGGCTCACCTGTTTCGTTGTAATTATTTTAAAGTCAAGCTTAAAGCTTTAATAGTTATATTAACACAAAAGGAATATTATTGAAATTAACACAAAGTTCTTGTGGACAAGGGAATTACATCCAGGAATATTATTGCTTCTCAATTACAGAATTTAGAACATCAGTTAACAATTGTGGGAGTATTTTGTTGTGGTTAAAAAATCTTGTTTATTTCTGAATATTTTGTATGCTTGGTACAAACGAATACGAAATATAGAAATAAATCAGTTTGAAACAAATTTGGTTTGTTTAATGGAACAAAGTTGGATCGTTTGATGGAACAAACATGTAAACAAAGCCGATTCTGAGTTTTAGAACGTAGATACGAAGAAACGTTTTAATGCAATATTGATTATTGTTTGAAAAACACGTACAGTACGCCTTATAGTACAGTAATATTATATTTCTTTGCAGTTGGAAATTTTAAGATATTCAAATGATTGCAATCAGTAAAATAGGTCTAGACATACGTTTATGTAGTATCGTAGATAAAGTTTCAGGCACACAATTATGTACATCGTAAATAAAATATAGTTTCAGATTTATACTTAAAATTATTTAATTATATAATGGGACTGTCCTAGTTGAAGAAAATAGATGGCAAGTTGTATCCATTCATCGATTGCAGATGGCACGACAAGCAACCCACGGGTTGAGTGGAAAAAATAGAACAAATACACTGAATGGTACTATTCCTTTCTTCAGTGAAGGGTTTAGGTCTATCACCAACAAAGTATACTTCAGTGCTCCTAAGCAGGCATGGCCAACTTCTTTCTATACGAGAGCCAACTTATTATCTTTTGGTAGGTAGTTTCACGGGCAGCACACTTTTAGACAGAACTTAAATTAAATAAACTCGACAATTAAAGTAAATACCTTTTTAAATTAAATTTGATTATAAATTACTGTTTGCCTTGCCTCATATAAAGGAATAATTATTGGCGGGTCGTAGTATTTTGGAAGAAATCGATACCCATTGGAAAACACAGTGACTGCCAAAAAGCCAGAACTGGACAGGATTGTGGACAGAAAATTCTGTTATTTTCATTTCAGATTAGGGGTGGGCGGAACCGGATTCTGAAGGAACCGACAACCGGACCCTAAAGGAACCGGTTCTGAGGGAACCGGGTACCCAGAGCCAAAAGTATCCGGGTAGTAAGGATCCGGATCCAAGTGCCCATCCCTATTTCAGATTCATGAAATCTATTGAAGTGCCAAGTACCTAGTATTACGGGTTATAACAAATAAATTTCTTTGTTTATTATTGGTATCTTCTATGGGGAACAAAATTATTTTAAAGAACTGCAAAAAATTATATTTGTAGATCCTAAAAACTCAGAAATCATGTATGATAATATGTTGCGAGGCCCTGTTTGGATTCCCAGTTACTGTGGTAACCATTATTTCTGTACATTTTTCAATATGTTTTCGTAGATCATCTTTGTGTACAGGAAAGCAATACCGCGTATTGATATCCTAAGTTTGAATGTAGTTTGTATACAAAATATTTGCTGCTATTGCGTGCGCTATCGAAATATAGGTTACAGTATTTTATTGAACGTAAAGTAAAGCGTTTGTTGAATCATTGACATTTATTATAAAAAAGCGGATAAACATATGCAATTAAAAAGAGGGGAAAGTTGCAGAATAGGAGCGAAAGTTCAGCAATCATCCGCATAATGATCTAAATGCGGAGAAAGGATCAGTAAAGCTTAAAACACATAAGAATGCATAATAAAATAAAACAATGCTTCAGTTTTACTTGAAATTATAATCTGAACCGTTCACCAACGATCACAAAGATGACTACATTCCATCGAGCTTTTAGCCCTAGACTACAGTCACTTTTTCTTATCGAGAGACTGTCAAGTGAAAGAACCCCCCCCCCCCCCCGCACAAAACCGATCGTCATTAACTTTGGGCGCCCAAAGGATTGTAACTGCTAAGTGAGGCACAGAGGTGTTTATCAAGAGGACACTCTCGTAGCAAAGTCCCATTATTTGAAGTACAAATAGGAGCACGCCGGTAAGCAACATATAAGGTATAAATTGTAGACCCATGGTTTCTTGTAGCACACATTTCTTCTGTTTACGCAGGTCTAGTTTGGTCTAGTTTTTACCCTTTGAAATGAGGACTGGCTACGTGAGTCCCACTTTCCTAGAGAAACAATTTTTCGTATCCTGTAGTGAGGCGCTGGATGAATAAGAGTCTGATATTCCTGTACAAAAGAAACACAGGTGGTGGTTTACCGTTGGGAGTTGTAGGTGCAGTTTCCAAACTCTGATAATGCGTGAAAGTGGTTCACGAGAGTCTTCTGGAACATCTCAGATAAACTGGAAAGCGTCTGTCTGGTGAGCTGTGATTTATATTACGAATGCAAGTTTTGATACTTCGTGATTAATGATCTATCTTCATGGAAGTGTCAGTTAACAGTAAGACTTGAAAGGAACATTTCATTCTCACACTATTCTATCTCCCTGGAGTTTTGTCCAAGCATACCGTTCCATTAATGTGTTTGTTTTGATTTGGCGACTGAGATGGTTCTGTAAAACTAGTATTGCAGATTCGACCTTGAGTAATTTATTTCTGTCGCATGTGTTAGGTTTTTGTTTTTTAATTTATAATTTGTAAAGCTTTTAGGCAATGGCAGAATCCCGAGAAAACCTACTGCATACGATGTTTGTCCACCACTAAACCCACACGGAACGAGAACGAGAAGGGATTGAACCGAAGATCCCAAACACCGATGTGTGAGCTCTACCATTGAGCCACCGCGGCCTCTGTTAGGTTTTTGGTATTTGTGGTACAGGTAAGATGTTGGTTAAAAGCCCCACAACCACGTCAAGGTCTCTTACCTTCTGTGAGGGCCTCTAGTATTTTTAAAGTTGGTAGAGGGACGCAAGATCGTTTGTACCGTACGATCTTACGCCGGAGAACCAACTCACACAGCGCTTGGTCGACTGTGTGTACGCGGCTGGTGTTCTGGGGCAATTATAGCGAGAAGCGTACCGGGTACTCTTTGGCGAATCATTTGTTTACTTCCGGAATACCGAGAAGTTGTGTCCCGCCACAATTACCGACAAATGGGTTTCCAAAAACTTGTGGATATGTGAGTGTAGAATGTTGAAAATGTAGTCATAGATTCAGTGATAATAATGGAGTATTGTTAATAAAGTGCAGCTTTTGTTGTCCTTCGTTTCACGGTTAGTACATTGATACGACGATTGTAAATCTGCTATTATACAGTATACAACAACGCAATTTGCTTAAACTGAAAATTCTTAATTGTTATAGCGTCAGTATGTTAAATGCCAAAACTCAGAAACGTTATTTATATTAGCTAAGTCTGAATCATCTTTGTGTAGACAGTGCTCGGAAGAATGTACGGGGACTAAACTAGACGTGGCAAGCTTCTTTCTATACGACAGTCAATGTATGAGTGAGTGGTCGCATCATCAGAAATAATGAGCATAACTAGTACATCAATCCGTATGCTTTCTAAACCAACAGTTAAAGTAATGACACAAATAATTTAATATAGCTTTTATCTTTCCAATGACAGCACAAAATAACATGCGGCCCGCGGACCAGTTGTTGTGTGCTTCAAAGCATTCAAGGGTTATTGTTTGAATGCACGTACTATCCAGTGTGGTTATCTCCGTGCTTGGACAAATTTCTGACGGTCATTGGAACTGAACCTCGTGATATCATGACTTAGTCCGTCCATACAGGGTAAGTTGTCGAAGGTTGTGACCCAAAAGTTTTACTCAAACCTATCCACAGCTTACAAGTTCATGGTAATTATTATCTTTGCCTTGTGCCAACGGATGGCTTATTCCGGACTAAAATTCCCTTGTATTCTTCCGCTCTTCATCTTCAATCATTTCAAATGTATTATGATTTATGAGATAATTTATTTCCAGCCTTATATTCTGTTCACACGTGGAACAGCATCCCGGCATGTCAACTCATATGGAAATAGCTCATTTCGTTTAGTTAATGTGTCACATGTGAATGTGTACTCGGGTTTGTTAAATTTATTATCCTTAGAGGTTATGAATTCCAGATCAAGTTTACATTGCTACATTTAAATCACCTTTAGGTCTTTTTTTACTTGTGCTAACAGATGGTGGGTACCGGAAATCTTTCAGGCTGACCAAAACCAGTACTGCTGCCTTGCAGTTAATAGAGGGATCTACAAAGACTAGGGGAAGATAAACCCGAACAAAAATATCATGGTGAAGGGAAGCAGCCTTATTATTACCATCCTGAAGCTGAAGATGAATGACATCGGCAAGACTCAAGGAAAAGACGACATCTTGAATGTCTGTCCTAACTGCGAGGTCGTAGGGATGACAACTCTACACCGCTAAAGCATGACAAGAAATAGTAACAGATTGTTCATGGATTCTCCTGGGGTAAAATATTCCGGAAGTAAACTAGTTCCTCATTCGGGCATGGACTCCGGACATGGACTGCTTCAAGGGGTTCCAACAACAGGATTAAGAAAGACCTTAGAATATGAACGTGGAACGTACGAACGTTCTACCAAACGGATGCTCTTCAGGTGGCCGTACCCGAGACCGAGGAGTACGAGCTAGACATATTAGCGATACAAGAAGTATCAGACAGGGCAAATACACTTTATACTGCGAAGGAACACAGTCTCACGATTTCGGAACAGGATTCCTCATTAAGAACAGTATTCTTCCAACAGTGCAGAATATAGAGTTCGTAAACGAAAGGCTATTGTCATGTGTAGGTAGGCATGAGATAGGGAAAAATGTTGTATTTTAATGTTCAATATTCACTTTATCTATAAAAGGGTATTATTTTGTATTGTGGTAGTAATAAGGAAAGAAATATTCAGTCATGCCAAAGATACGTCAAATTGAATTAGTGAGAACGATGATACAAGAATGATCTCAACCTTCAGATATTGTATAAGATGAAAAGACACATTCCATCAGGTGTGATAAGTAATAGAAGTAGCTACTGAAGGACAGGATGGTACCAACAGGAAATGACGTAAATTATTGTGGGATGAGAAGCAAGGTCAATATCAGATTCTTTTCAATATTAACAGCGGATGTTATTGGGAATTAACATCTAAGTAACATCCAAAACGTCTCATTAAGTAACGCCGAGTGTAGAGCTACAAGGAAAGAATTTAAGAAAATCCTTGGATCACATCACATAAAAGTAGTTATCCATTTCCCTTTCGACTTCCTTTCTAAATCATATTTCTAACATATTGTCGTCACCTGGGAGATCAAGGTTTTGGAGGATTCCAGAATTAGTCATGAGTGTAAGATGGTATCTCAGCCTTGGCGACAACCAAATAGAAAAACAAGTTCTTCCGAAATTATAAAAACTAGATTCATCAGTGCTCTAGAGCGCAGTCTTGACCCATTCGTAGATGAGTCAAGTGAAGTCTGACAACCGCCACAGTATAAGACAGTTCTTCTTCGATAGTTTATTATTTGGACATTATTTGATCTTCATTTTGGACTTAACTTTTATCAGTGAAATCTTTAAACATTACCAGCATTTTGGACAATTCTTTAAAGAGATATGTCTCTTATAAACTTTATTATTTGGACAATTCTTCGGTGAAGTTGGTGTCAGTAGAAGCTTTACAATTGACCTGCTTGGTGATGTGTACAAACGCCGCTGCCTTTGTCATCTCAACCCTTGTCAACATCTCTACAGCTAAAGTCCTCCAGTAGTAGGTGAGTTGAGAATGTTTGAATGTAACAGAATATACTTGTATTCTGAGTGTGTTGTCATTGAGATCTTTACACGAGAGTAGATGTATGGATAAAATATTGATTAATGAGTGACTGAGTCAATTTGACAGCGTATTGGCATTACTGGGTAGTTCGGCTACCTGTACGGTAATTTTGTGGCACAATAAATCTGTAAAAATATAAATGGTTTGTCGTCTGTTTATGTCATTGCCATCTGACTACGTTTGCCCCCGAAGAGCGTAGTGAGATTTAAAGACCCTCGGAAATTGATTGGTATTTTTGTGATTTCTTCCACAGGAGGAAATACATTCTTTTAAAACTACGATTTTAAAACATAAACAGGCAAGGAAGGCAAGATCCTTCACACTATCGTTCGTTACGATACGTATTCGATGGGGTAACACGGTTTTAATAAATGTCTATGCTCCGACCGAGATGGCTAATGATAACGACAAAGTGACATTTTACGAGGACCTTGAATGATTGTTTGACCGATTACCGAAGTATAACATGAAAATTGTGTTAGCTGATTTCAACACTAAGAAAGGTGGGGAAGAAAAATATAGACCTATTATAGGCAAATACAGCCTTCACGAGAAGACCAACAACGATGGAGAAAGACTGATAACTTTTGCGATCTGAAAAAAAAAAATCATACTAGTAAAGAGCACGTACTTTGAACACAAAGATATAGACAAATACACATGGATATCTCCAGATGGCAAAACTCACAACCAGATCGACCATGTATTAGTAGATAGACGAAACACAACAATATAATGGACGTTAGATTTTACAGAGGAGTGGAAGGTGACACCGAAGGAGTTAGTGATCACAAAAGTGAGGGAAAAGTTATGCATTGCGAACAGAGAATGCAAAGGATCAAATCAACTGAAATTCGAAGTTAAACGATTAGATAATCCGATCGTAAGAGTAGATTACCAACTCGAAATCTCAAAAAGGTTCGAAATCCTAGCCGACTCTAGTAATAATAAAAATTACATTTATAAAAAAAATTGATGTAAGTAAGCTGTGGGAGGCAATTCGTAATATAGTGAAGAGCGCAGCGAAGGAACGTTTAGGTGAGAAGAAACAACAGAAAAAGAAACCTTGGTTTGATGAAGAATGTCGTAAGCTTCAGGAGGAACGAAAACAAGCAAGGCAATGATGGCTAAGTAATAAAAGAGAAGCAAATATCAAATGCTACCGTTACACGAAACGCAACGCCTCACGCGGGTTCAGAAACAAAAAGCGAGAATGTCTTACTCAAAGGATTCAGGAGTTAGAGGAAAACGGGAGGACAAAATTAATAACATACGAGATCTATACAAAGGAAAGGTTACCAGTCTAGATTAGGGACAATTAGAAATGAACGTGCAGATCTTCAAATGGATCCGACTAAAGTTATCGATGTGTAGAAAAATTATTTCAAACTACTTCTGTGTATATACAACGGACAACAGAGAAATTTAAGATCTATACTGCAGATCCGTGGATACCCGAACGTAGCAAGATCAAGGTCGAAATGTCGATAAAGAAATTAAAAGATTTCAAATCACCAGGAATAGACAATATTCCAGCCGAATTAAATAAAGCGGGAGGAACGGCATTAACCAAAGAACTGCATAAATTGATAAGTGCTATACGTAGAAAGGAGGAGATTCCAAAGCAATGGGACCTTAATAGTTCCGATCTATAAAAAGGCGATAAATCGGACTGTAATATTTTCCGCGGAATCGCATTACTCCCATCATGTTACAAAGTACTGAGTAATATCCTGCTAACTCGCCTAAATGTATACGTAGATGAAATAATTGGAGATCACAAATGAAGGTTTAAAAGAAAATAGATCCACGTTGGACCAGATTTTCGCCTTGAGACAAATCGTAGAGAAGAAATGGGAATACAATGACTGTTCACCAGTTAATCATTGATTTGAAGAAAGCATATGACTCTATCAAAAGAAAAAAAACAATATCCTGGTACAATTTGGAACTCCGAAGAAACTTGTTTAACTAGTGAGAATGTGTCTCAGCGGGACCCATATGCAGAGTACGGATAGATAATAATATGTCAAATAGTTTCGAGATTTGCAATGGATTGAAACAAGGCGATGCCTTGTCACCATTGCTGTTTAACTTTGCGTTAGAATATGCGATTCAGAATATAAAAGAGGACAAAAAGTAACATTGAATTGCTTGAATCAACTGTTTGTATACGCGGATGATGTAGATTTAATAGGGGATGATATAGAGACACTACAAAGTAACACCGATGTCTTAGTAGAAGCGTTAGATGAGATAGGTCTACAGGTAAACATAGAGAAAAACCAAATGATAACAAGTCGAAACACAGAGAATGAAGGAAATAGGTACATAACAATTAAGAATGAGAACATAGAGAAAGTAAACAAATTTAAATACTTGGGAAAATATGTAACAAGCAAAAACGAGGTGACAGAAGAAATAAAAAGTCCCTTAGCATCGGGCAACGCATGTTTCTACTCAGTCCAGAAACTCCTAACCTCGCTGTTAATATCAAGAAAGCTGAAATTGAAAATATATAGAACGGTTATTCTGCCAGTAATACTTTACGGTTGCGAAAGTTGGAATACGACCCTAGCAGATTTCGAGTGTTTGAAAAATAAGGTCTTGAGAAAGATATACGGGCTGAAACGGGACGAGATGACTGGGGTATGGATGAGACTGCATAATGAAGAACTTCACGGACTGTTCGACTCACCCGATGTTGTAAGAATAATGAAATCACGACGACTAAGATGTAGCTCGGATGGGAGGAAAACGAAAATTATATTCTACCTTTGTTGAAAAGCCGGAGTGAAAGAGATCGTTGGGAAGTACGAGACGACGTTGGGAAGATGATATTAAAAGGGACCTTCAAGAAGCATGTGTTTGTGATGAAAACTGGCTTGATCAAGCCATAGAGTGAGTAAATAAGTAAGTACAAAGTTTTCCTATATGAGCTAACCTTCAGCCAACAAGCGTTGTGGTAAGGCATCGATCTGCTACCTAGTCGACCTGTGTCCAAGTCTTCTCTGTACTATCGTATTTTTTCTTCACTGGTGCCAAACAAATTCGTTTAAACAAACTTGTGTTTAAAATAAATGAAACATTGTTTGGGCACCATTTGAACCATTTTCTGTTGTTAACCATACGCAAGAATTTTTCTCTGTGTGGGAGATCCGGGCTCAAGTCATTTTTTCTGTGTTAATTTTAATGTATTTATTTCCTAAATTATGTTTGTACGTTTTCACTGTGAACTTATACATGTACCAGTCACCTACCTTTTGGACGGTCGTGGACCAACTGTGTAGGGTCGGGTATTTGCAATGTTTACAAAGAATTACAGTTGCTTTATCGCGGAATGAAACAAATCAGCAGACGGAGTTTAGTCTTACAAGGAACATACCCGAAGTCACACACTCAGATTTGAATGAAACTTAAGCAGTTGATAGTCTTCAACGTGAAAAGAAAGAGGGTGAGTACCTACGTTCCACAATTCGATCTAGAAGGGACTAGGTGATTTAAAGTTCTCTGATTTCCCTTCTTAAACGTATTGGGTGATTCAAATGTAGACAATATCCTTTCTACAGATATGACGCAATATGACTGTAACCATATCAAATGTGAATGAGACCAAGTAGCGCATCTCTGACGCATGCTATTTTCTCCGTCCGCCATCTTGGATTCAACTTATTTTTTTTAATGGCAATAGGGGCAAGTGACATATCAAATACGCTTGAAATTTTCTCAAAATATCACTGGTGAAATTATTTTTACTGTATTTATAACTGTTCTCAAGTTATTGAGTCTTCGGTGTATTTTTCATTTGGTATGTATCTATCGAACTATCCATATAACTTCTACAGATTATACAGAACATGAATGTATCCATATTCAATGTTAATGAGACAAGCAATTGCATTTCTGACGAATGTTACATGTTCCGTCAGGAACCTTGGATTCGCCATTTTGGATTTAACTTATTTTCTTTAAATAAGAATAGAGGCAAGTGACATATCAAATTCATCTTATTTTCTTTAGGGAACTAATTGATATAATTTCTTTTGCAGTATATTCAACTATTCTTAAGTTATTACAATCAAATTATAAAGAATGTCGTTTTTTATTCCATAGTACTGTAAGAATGAGCGAAAAATACAAAATAAGATACGAGCGTATGCTGGTTATTGCCAGATAAGGTAACTAATAACTCCAGATACCCCGAGAGTTGTTCTATTACACATAGTGCAGTGGTGAAACTTGTCGACAAATTTAAGCAAACAGGAGGATGGATGTAATAAACCGGGAAGTGTTGACCGAAAATTACAACTCATGCGGAGGCAACAATTGTGGTTTCGACAGCACTTGTTAATAGCCAAATGCAACGAGAATGTGGTCTTAGTCAAAGCTACGTTGCTCGTGTCCACTACAACGTAAATGTCACCTGTACAGGTCGCAAACGGTACATGAATTCAGTAAGGATAATCTGCATTGGAGTCTCCAGGTTTGCAAGAGACCCTGAAGGAGCTTCTGAGTAATCAAACTCTTGTATTAAAGTTACTTTTTAGATATGAAGGCTCCTTATTTACTAATTGGGAGGCCCAACAACAATTCAGTTTGGTCTCAACCAGGTAGGATGCAAGATACATGAAACGTTCTGGTGTGGTGTGAAGTACGGTACGCTCGAGTAATTGGTGCAGTATTTTTATTATATTTATCTGCTAATAGCGATCTTTGCATGCTAAAAGAGTCAATCCTCCCACTCACCTTAAGTGGAGACGATGATTTCACCAAACTCATTCCACAGGACGGTGCTCTCTCTCATTTCGCTGTACCTGTCTGTGCTTATCTAGAGCAACAACTCTGTTGGTAACCACCGTCATGGAGTCATGACTCTCTCTGTACTTTTATTACTGATAAAAATGTGACCACGCATCTTTGTTATTGACAAATATCATGAATATACCTTTATTTACATCAATGACTGATTAGCGAAGAAAAAATGAAAACTAACTAACCAGTCTTCGCTCGCTCTCACCTGTTCGCCATTACTGTGTGCTGTATCATAAACTATCAAATATTGTGATGTTAATGTACCACAATTACTAATAAGATTAGCATGAAGGAATGTTGGAACCTGGACGGGAATCGAACCCAAGCCGCTGAAGGCGTACGTTTGCAAAAGTATACTGTACACCTACGCCCTGTGCGTGGAAGTCACAAACTGGATGGTGGTCGTAGCTTAAGTATTATGGAGTTAAAAGCGACATTCTTTATTATTTAACTGTAATAACTTGAGAATGGTTAAAGATACGGTAAAGCAAACTGCATCAGTGAGTTTCTGATGAATTTGATATGCCACTTGTCCTTATTCCCGTTTAAAAAAAAAGGTTGAATCCAAGATGGCGGATCTAAGATGGCGTATGGAGCATGCA
>JAGDQP010043494.1:0-16202 GCA_022664845.1 Lepisma saccharinum | reverse complement strand
AGACCAACATATATTCCACTCAACAGATGTAGCAGTTAGGACTAAAGAACATTTTGTTCCTGCATGCCTTTACAGGCTGCGATACAACGTCTGAGCATTTCGGAAAAGTAAAGTTGGTTTCATCAAACTTTACCAGCAATAACCCAGGCATTCGCAAAGCAGCTGAAGTCTTCTCGAACCCTTCGCCATCACAAGCTGAAATTGAGGAAGCTGGTCGCAAATGTATCTTGAGATGGTATGGAGCTCCAAGAACGGAGAGATCCCTTAATCTCTACCGTTACCAGTCGTTTGTCAAGTCGGTAGGAAACATCAAACCTGACATCTCTTCTCTCCCACCAACTGAGGTGGCAGCCAAGGAGCATTCCTTCAGAACGTATCACCAGGTCCAGCACTGCTTAGGAAACGAGCTACCACCTGAACTGTATGGTTGGGAGCGCAAGACAGAAAACCAGCTCACCCCTGTGCAGACTAAAGACCTCTTAGCACCAGAGAAACTTTTGAAGAGGATTTTCTGCCGGTACACCAGAGACTGTACTGGCAAATGTGGATGCAGAAGAGCCTCAAGGAACTGTTCTCTTTTATGTCAATACTGTCTGGGAAATTGTTCCAATGGCATCTCCGTGCTGGACAATGAGGAAGACGACGCTGAAGAGATAGAATCCCTTGAAGATGTGGAAACTGAGATGGAAGAAAATATAGATGAAGATGAGCAATATGAGCCACCTCCTGAGCCAATTGCCGGACTCTCCCGTCCCAAGAGAGCCAAAACAACAAAATTTTCGTATGAATAGTTTTTTTTCGAAACCAACGAGTACGCTATAAACGTATTTGTTTGATTTTTTTTTCTTTTCATATTTTGTTACGGCTATCTCTGAGTGTTTTACAGCCTCGGTCTTGCACCGTAAGACTTTTTTCTTCCCCGTGTTGAGAAGACACTGCCAGAGCATCAGTTTTCTATCCCTTGAAGATGTGTGAATTGCTGAAAAACAGGAGCAGTACTTAAAACCCAGTGACACCAGTGCTTCCAAGATAGGAAGATAAGAGGTTATGTGGAATGTCTCGGAGAATACTTTGAAAAGTTGTAACAGTTGAAATAAAGGTATGTATACTAACAATTGCATGTCTAAAAACTTTTTAGTGACCACCGTACTTATAATTAACGGTAATAAGTGGAATTTCAAATTGCTATAACTTTGGACAAGTTGAAGCTAATATATTAAATAATAACTCATTTTAAAGAAAATTTAGTGTTCTACTACTTTTTTCCCTGAGGACTTGGCTGAAGTTAAGGGATGAGATGCTAAAAGGCAAAGTTTGTCTACTATAAAAGTGAAGCAAAAAAGTTTTTTTTTTTTAAAATTTACAATTTTCGCAAGCGAATATCTCGAAAACTATTAGGAATAGGGAACAAACGAATAGAACCAATCTTGTAGGAAATTTTCTCAGCTTTCTTTTTGAACATAAATACTTTTTCGCTACGACGCACCGTTCTCGAGATATAAGCGAAAAACCGAAAAAAGTGACCTTCCCCCGCCCCTGCTGCCCCCCGCTCACCTCGTAGGTCCGGGGACTTTTAGTATGTTGACCTCCTAACTACTCCAAACACAGCCCTGAAGTCAAAAATTCTGTTCCCGAACATGTCCTCTACACCCTCTTCATTGACTGGGCTAATAATAGAGTGTTGTTTGTGATGCAATGGGAGCTAAATTGTCATGTGGGTGACATTAAAAACTAATAATAATGTTGTTGTAGTGAGTTTTTAAGATGTTTTAAGACGCATTGCATGTGGTGGCGGAAGGGACTACTTGACGTAGAGTTACAGTTGTTCTCACCTGGTAAGGTAGTGTTGAAATGGAGCGTGTTTGTGATGGTTGTGACATTGCGTATACTGCACGCCTCCCATTGCGTAAAACGCACGCCTCCCATGAACACGGGCTTGGGTGCCGGCAGTGTGTAATGTGTGTGTTTTTAGTTATTTTGGTTTGGTACTGCACTACAATATAAATCCATTGTTTTGAATGTCGGAGGTGACATTGAGTAAAATAGTGAAAACTCGAGTACCGGTATATAATAGATTGTGTTAAGACGTAGAACACTGTATGAACGGAACTTGGGAGAGTAATCAGTTTTCTCTTCTGTGAAGTTTGAAACTGTAGAAACGGGTGCAGATATTGCAGGTAGGGGTCAGAAAATATAAATGTTTTTTCATGAATACACGTTGGCCCCAACTTCAGGAAGTAACTCTACCATTCTGTACGTACGTAAAAGTAGGACTGTTAAGAAACATTGAATCTACTATCCCGCAAGTCTTCGCTTACTCGGCATTGCTGTCTTGCGATAAGAATTTCGTTGGGCTCGTTTTCGGAAGAGAGAACTCTACGGTTCTCTGCAGAAGTGATATAAGGTAGGAAGTTAATTAAAATCATTTAATCCCATCACTAACCCGCCTTCGTTCAGTCGGCATTACTGTTTTTCGTGAAAAATAACATTTTGCGCCTTTGCGACGCAAGTGCACATAAGTGAAAGCAAGGTAGTGTTAAAAACCTTCGATTCTGACCACTAAACCGGCTTCGTTTTTCTCGGTATTGCTTTTTGTACAGTAACAGCACCCACTAGCCCCGCTTTTCGGTCGTAGCGCTTTACCATTCTGTATTTAAGTAAAAGTAAAAATTATACAATGTGACTACTAACCCGCCTTTGTTTTCTCGTTACTCTGTGACTAGTACCCGTCGGGTCTATCTCTGGAACGTAACTGTACCATTCTGAACATAAATCAGTTACTGTTGAAAAATCGAATTTGACCGCCTTCGCTGGCTCGGTATTTTGTATGGTATTTGGATTGGTAAATTTTGTATTTTGGGGTCATTTTAGTAACTAATGACTTCGACCCGTCTCGAGTCCATTAACTGCTAAGTGTCTGAATATTACAAACATCCATGCTCCAGCCGGGATTTGAAACCGGTTCGAGTCGCTGGCTTGGCGCCTCAACCCACGAGTCTATCAGGTCGGCCCATGGTATCTGGAACAAACAAAAATAATACTTTCCATTACTGTGTTTTTTTGAAGAGTACATAACTCTACAATTCTGTACATTCGTAAAAACCTGTAGTGTCAAAGTAAAACAATCGGACTTTACTACTAACATGCCTTCGTTCACTCTGTATGTATAGAAAGGATCGCGTGTAGATAGTGGAGAAGCACCCATAAAATGAGTCTATTATAGCATCTTTAAGCTGTGAAGTAAGGGTGAGGACAAGAACAAATGTAGCATGAGAATGTATGACGACCACTTAGGCCTACACTATCTACACGGAGAAAGGCGTTACATATAATTCAGAGTAATCAGCAGAAAGGTGTTTTTTATATTTAACACAAAGGTTGCAACACTGTTCGCACAGTAGTAGTAGTAGTAGTAGTAGTAGTAGTAGTAGTAGTAGTAGTAGTAGTAGTAGTAGTAGGTTTGCTA
Source organism: Lepisma saccharinum (assembly GCA_022664845.1). Classification (NCBI taxonomy): domain Eukaryota; kingdom Metazoa; phylum Arthropoda; class Insecta; order Zygentoma; family Lepismatidae; genus Lepisma; species Lepisma saccharinum. The sequence continues at coordinate 12,736 of JAGDQP010043494.1, read as the reverse complement.
CACTGTCAGCTTGGTAACTTCCTTCCGGATATGGTAACATTGGTACAGTTGGTAACTAATCTCAGTGGATGGAAACATTGATTAATAGGTGTTGCGAGTTTCCGTCGGTGACAGTGGCGCTGCTAGTGTCGAAACTCGATACGTCGAATTAACATGGAGGATACTCATCTTTCTGTAAAGGGTATATAATCTTTGGTCCTGTTTAAGTCCCGTTTACATCCATGGGACTTATAGTTATAATTAATCCTTCGTATAACTATACGAAGGATATGCCTTCGTATAGTTATAATTAATTAAATAATAATAATAGTAAGGTCGATTTAATTTATAGAAATCCCAGGTAGGAAATCTCGCACGGATTTCGGGGGGACATCCAGGGGACCTCCATACGGGATGAACTGTTTGTATTGCCCACAGAGTTATCCCGCGGACGTCCTTAGGACATTGCTATGGGAGCTTTTGAAATCTGACGTTAATGGGATCTAAATGGGACGTCCCAGGGATGTACTCTGCTATGTTGGAATATGCGTCTAGAGATATTACAAGCTACACAGATTTCATTTTGGATTAAATAAAACAAAATATACTATGAAACAGTATTATTGGTGGCCTTCTGTGGATAGTGAAATTGAAGCTTACATTTATGTCTGCAAAAATTATGTTGCCAATCAAAAAGGGAAAACCCAAGGATAGTTTGAATCAACTCAAATTTTTCGAAGAATTCATGTAGATCTTTTTATTTTGATGGACATAAGTTTTTAATAATCATAGATAGTTTTTCAAGATGGATTCAAGTAAATCAAGTGAAAAGTACTACAGCTTCAGAAACGACAGCAAAAATTGAAAGCATGTGTAACTATACCGGATATCCGCATGTTATTGTGTCATATAATGTTCTACCATTTACATCGGGAGAATTTTAACACATGATGTAGCCAGAGAAAAATTCGAACCATCAAAAGTCCACCGTACCATCCACAGAACATTGGTTAGCAGAAAGATATGTGCAGCAAGTAAAAGTGATGATGAAAAGACAAAATACTCAACACGATACAATTGAATGGAAAGAAATAATAAGTATTATTTAAAGGTGCTTACGTTTTGCAACATCAAATTCTCCATGACCATATTCTTCAATTAATTAATTGTGAACCTTACTTCTTTTTAAGTAATCATTTGCTGAAAGTAATACATTACAGAGTAGTTGAAAATGTCAAATGCTAAATTTAAACTACATAAAATGTGGGTTTAATCGGGAGATAAATTCTTTGATCGCGTTTTGTTCCTTGGCTGATTGGTGACGTGGTGTGAGAGAGTGAACAGAAAAAGTGGTCGTGTGCTGTGAGGTGACATGCTTCCGTACGATCCTTTCTAAAGGGAAACTAAAGTATGATTTAAATAATAAGTGACTGCGTAAATTGAGACTAGAAAGTAATTGAGACTTAATACAATTACTTTAAATTTGAGTGAGGGTGATTAGTTCAATTTCTGCGAGTTGAAACTAACATTAATTTCAGTGCTTGTGTAATGTGACTTAATCGAAGGGCAAGTTAAATGAGAAAGTTTCAATAATTCTTTTCATTAAGATTTGTTAAACTATGGCCTAATTAAATTTTGAGTAAAGTGAATAATTAATAAAGTTCATGAATTCTTTTAAATATACAATTAAGGAGCTATTGGAATGTTCGCATAGAGAGAATAATCCTAATAGAAGGTTAAAGAAAATAAAGTTAGATAAGCCATTTTTTTAATATTAAATTATTTAATTAATTTAATTTATTTAGTGTCAATATAAAGCTAAAGGACTTTGAATACATTAATAAAGCCTATAAAGTAAAAAAAATCAATTTTACTAAAAGTTGATGTGAGTAGTTTGAGGCACACTTTTATTGAATTTTCAATTCACGAAACACTTTCATTTATTATAACGGTCATTTGGAATGTATTTATATGTGTGTAATTTTTTGTACAGACTCAGTGTATGTCTGATGAGGATCTTTGCTAGAAGGTCGAAACTTTACGTGTATTTTATTTTTTACGTATAATATAGTCTTGTTCAGCAGTTCAGTGTTTTTTTATCTTAATTGCAAGACGTGCAACTATGTTTTGTTGTCAGTTATTATAACAGTATTTTGTCATGTTCTAGAGGTCATTGTTTTTCTCTGATTTTTGGGGTGTAAATGTCTGGGAAATCATTCCAAGATGGCCACCTTATTCATGAAGGACTGAGTAAGGTGGTACTGCTTTATTTCTATACTAAAACTTCATGCTTAAAAATGGTAAGTGGAAATTTTATTTCTTTAGCGGCTTGAAAGTTGTTGAATGGTTTTCGTTGCGGAGTGGGTTCGTATTGAATTACAATTGTTTGAAATTCTGGATGTTCGAATTAACTCGGTTCATAGTTCATGTGTCCTTTATTCTGGATTGGGCATCGCATAGTTCTGAATTTTATAATATTCTTCGATACTTCTTAAATTTCTATAATTAAAAACTTGAATTTTAGTAAAATAAACAATACAAATTTGATAATTTGTTAATAGTAACTTTCTTCGAGATCGTTGAGTTTGAATATTTTTTTATATAGTAAAGTTTTTGTTTTTATTTTAACATGCTTGAAAATTAAATTTCGTAAAGATTTCAATTCAAAGTTGCAATCTTTTACTGTATTCAATTCTTCGAATTGTACCAATTGTTCATCGAATTGTAATTTTGTAATAGTAATATTTTGAACAAAGTTTGTAGCTTTGTTCATGACTTATAGCCTGTGACTTGTCCGGTCTGGGGTTTCAAAATATTCTGAAAGTGGACGATACTGAATCGTTCCAAAGCGGTTGGCTAATGACCCTGATTCCATTTATTGTGATAATTAATTGATCAAACAATAGCCATACAGTGGATGGATGGATCATAGAGGCTTGCAATCTTCATCGTAAACCCTGACCGACACCTATCAGCATCCTTTTTCTCACTGACTTGGCCTGAGCCTTAGATGCTTGAAAGTCGTAAATAAAGTTAGTTTAAACCTCAACGGCGACCCTCCTGACTGAGATTTTCGAGGCTTCTCCTCTTTACTAAGCGAACGGGGGAATAGCACTTAAGTAAGAGCTGATCGGTACCTTTCCCATTCTTTATCACATGCTGGGCCGATGCAATGATGCTTAAAAAAGTTATACTTCAATTCAAGAAGAGGCAATTCATTTTTTTTAATCAGATAATTTTTGTAGTACTTTTTTATATTTTGCACAAGTGCCAAATAAAATTAAACACCACGTACTGCGTATACTAAGAATAGCACTCATAAAACTTTTGATTTTGCAAGGATTCTCCCCCTCAATGAAAGAACACGCTAACCTACAATATATGATTCCTTCACCTGTGTAAATAACAACGGCTACCTCCCAAATGCTACGAAAGAATATACAAAGAAACGAACGAATAACACCATTGGCACAAAGGTTGGAAGAGCGTGAGACATGCAGGACATTACTCCCCACACCAACGGTTTTCATGTGAGAACACTTCCCCGTTTTAGGCGTTCTCGCTCTTTTCATCCGTCAATTTATAGGTGGCGCTAGTTTCCACAAGAAACAACTGAACGCTACAAAGATGGCGGCAACGAAGGTTTCAGATGTATCCTTCGCCAAAGGATGCTAAAGGACACAAGCTAATGAGACGACGTTATGCTGACAGTCCTTAAGATGGCCGAACTTCCGGTGAAAAGGAAACAGGATATGAATGATGCGTTTAGCATATCGCCTTTGTCTCACTGTACGTAATCTCTTATGTAAATCTACGAAGATAGCCGACGTAAAACCGAAGTAGTCATTTTGTTCCTTTCATACCTCACTTCTCCCTTCAAATATGAAAGGCACGGCGGTGTCAACAGTTCAGTTGCATAATATGTAGCAGAAGTCTGTTAGTAAAATGACACATAAAACATTATTCCATATTCATCCTTGAATCTTTCTAATCATAACTTTGTTCCAGTTCTGGCCATAGTTTCTGCCCAGTCACTGTTGTTGAGGACTTCAATTCTAAACTTGGTGTGCTATATTTTTGATACACTAGCACTAAAAATAGAATTCTAAGCCTTATTAGTGTACATTCGGTCCAATAAATATTTTCTAGCTGCACGGGTATTATGACCATGGGCTTCATTGTTTCGTAGCAACGAAACCATTTTTAGTACCTTTGGCAATAAGTCATTCTCAATCTTAAAAATAAATGTAATTTGCTTCAATAAAATGATGGACCTTAAAATACAGCATATTTACTTGTTTAACCATTTTCATGACACTTTTATCCACTGGAGGATTTAATACTGCACATATTTCTTCATTTAATCAGTGGTGGTTCGTGGTTGAAACAGTAGGTGAAGTTCTACCAAACACTTTATATGTAAACACGCTTTCATATTATCTACTGGTAACAGTTATCCTGAATATCCAGACTTTACCGATTTATTAATAATGTCATTTATTCATGCATGTTGAGCATCCTGCTGGATTGCCCCTCCCCCAATAGACCATGCAATTATTATTTTATTTTGTTCTTAATACTGATTTTCTACCTTCCAAAGCAATACATCGTTTCAGTCAGTTTGCTATTTCTTTTCAAAATGACCAAACCTTCACATGGCTGTGCTAAGTGCATTTATGACTGAAATCAAACTAATCCTTTTCTTGAGTTTCTAATTAAGTAATATTTCAAACAGTGAAACTCCGCGGGACTTCTGGTGCTTGGGGTCGGCGGTTCGTGCCGAAGAGAAATTAGGCTAAAGGCGCTGTGCGTGAATTTTTTCGGGGAGTCGGGTTCACCCGTTTTCTTCCATTTTCTTCATTCCACCGATTCTAGCATCTTTATCCATTCGGCTAGAGCCAAAAAGAAAAGACATTTCATAAAGGCCTTCAATATTCAAATTCAAATGTAAATCCACAAATCAACTTGATCACTCTTTTTAAAACCTTGCTTCAATAAGTTTTTAAAAGTTGCTTCATGTTTTCACGACGTATATGATGCAATTATTTTGCTATAAAAGAGAACCATACTTACTACGAAAGTATGGTTCTCTTTTATAGTAATACAGCATTTATTCAGAGCTGCACATGAAGGGAAAAACACCCTAAACTAGACTACATATTGGTCTCCTAATTTCTCTTCGGTTTCACAGCAAAACTTTTTAATTTTCTAGCAATTTCCACACCACCCTTAAGATTGGGTGAATTGGCAACTTTTCCTAAAAGCAGTATTCTACAAAATTCATAGAAATGATTTGCCCATCAAATGTTGGTTCCATAAGGAGAATGAAGGAAATAGTAGACAGAAACTCAATCTGATAAAAGGACGTTTGGTAAACTTGCCTTTTATGTCATTTCAGTACGAATTATTTCAGCAGTTATGTTTAAATTTCTACAAACACCACCCGGGACACTTCCTGAACTGAACCAATCTCCCTCAAGTCAGTCGACCGCCGCAGCCGAACTATCCAGCGCTAAGTTGCAGGTCGCTTCTGATAGATCAGAGTGGCCTGACCGAGAAGTACACTTTCTGCTACAGATAGTGGACCTCACTTCCGCTCAAGATCAGTAGAAAAGAAAGGCCTCTTTAGACGATACAATTTCTCGTACGATCCCTCGTATGCAATTTCATCGGTTACATTCTTTGATCGTGTAAAGCGCGGATCGTACGATTTTTCATACTATCTCCGATCTGTTCTCTAAATAGAAACGGTCCTATTTTTCAGCGGATTTTTCGTACAATCTATGACAGCGTTACTATTGGCAATATAGCATGCTATCCTATTCGGCTGTTTGGTTATGGATTACGAGGCAAAGAGAATATACGAATAAACTATGATGCTGAAATTAACACACATAATTGCATAATAAACTTTTACGGGTATAAAGATATAAAACAAAGTTTTTAAGCAATACTCCAGTACAGCTACTGCTGCCATAGAGGACTGGGAATACCTCAAAATGCTACGTTTTGCATTCCTATAACCATAAAAGGTACTAAATACGTGAAAAATATGACAAAGTTCTGATGTGATCTAATAGCTACTGCATCTTTTATATATTGTGCAATGCAGTTAACGTGATTTTCTTTGTTTTTCTTGTGCGTAGAGTACCGAATCTGCTGCAGGCATGATATGTATGAAAGGAAATAATGTAGAGGATACCGGTATCTTTGCAATCATATGCCCCTCCCAATGATTTTGATAAACATATACGCACTGTGCATCCGAAATAATGAAATATATTGAACAGTAAATACAGAAGTAGACATAACGTAAGTAGAGTGTCGACGTCAAGCCAGAGCTGTGCAAGTCAATATGTGAGCTAGGTAATTAATCGAGCGAACTAATTCTTATTCAAGGGTTACGACAGCTGACCCTCGCTATTCACACCTATATACCTTGTGTGAAATGCGTCTATAAATCACATAAAATCTACATTACTCATCATTTTTGTATTTTGCATGTATTTCATGCTTATAGGAACGTAAAACGTAGCATTTTGAGGCGTTTCCAGTGCTTTGTGGTAGAAGTAGTTAAACCACAGTATTACTAATTACCCCCATATGTATAAATCGGAGTTAATATATCGCGATTTATATACTTTTGAAGTGCTGTGCAATGTCACATATCTTGTTAACTCAGGAATATTGTAAAAACAACAATTATGACTCCGAACTTATCACCGAAGACGGCAGCTTCCGTGCTATATGTAAGGCTCTATACCCTTTATTTCTTTGGAAACAATTATCACACATACTTCTATAAACACCTACCGGCAACCCAGCTTCCAATAAGTACTACGAAAAGCTATATGCCATTATCATGCATCAACATATAATAAGCATAGCCCCGTGAGGGGTTGTGGCGAAACTTCGTGTTATGAATTACACTTATTTTGCCACAAGAAACACGGACCAGTATCTCGGGCCAGTGAAGAGGGGAAAGTTGAAGTCAAGTTCGATACTTTTTATTATACACGATGTACATGGGGTTCTAAAAAATGCAAGTATTAATCCCCAACGCACAAGAAACTAAATAGTCCCTGGCACCTTTCCCTATTTCTTTCTCATTTTACACTTTCATTTCAAAACTGTTACATTTAGGATTTGAACACTTCTATGCACGTTAGGAATGTTACATTTCTCGTGTAAATTTTACGTTTTTTGCGGCCCATAAAGTAAAGCGGAACTTTACAAGTAGTTTTAAGAACATGAGCGCTTTTTCAAGCAATGACAAGCAAGAAATACAGTAATTGGAATTAATGATTTTTCCATGAAAGAATTCATAGGCAGAGAACAAATTTCTTCGGTTTTTGGATGCGTTTGATTTCGGTCTGTTGCAACTAACAAAGTAATTATGATTTTCAGTTTGGGTGGTTATAGCCAAAAATAGCGATTGTAAACCGAGTTTTGCAGTTTTGTTCCTTTTTATTTTTAATTGTAAAAAACTTTAGGTTGTACACGAAAATTTTCGGGGATTACGCATTGGGTGGTCTAACAGAATCTCTGTATTTTTATCCTTCACAGTAATTGTAAAAAACACACAACAGGTAGTCAGCGAAATTCATGTACTTCATGAAATTGAATATGAATGTTTTAACATTTTTTACCCGCAACTAGTACTCTCCCAAGGAAAAAGGGATATGGTAAGGTGAAAAGTGTGGTAATATTTAATTTTATTATTGTTTTTCATTATCATTTTATGAATATTATGTTTGCTACATATTCATACGGATAAACTTCACTTTTGGAACCCCTGCGTCCGCCAGCTACTGATTAATGTGTACGTTCTACACTACTCATTCCATTGTAAATAATTCACGAAATGGGGTAAAGGAATATTTAATCATCTTGATTCCATTAGCTTTATTATTTGATGGGTAAACTTTACTTAATGACCCACAAAAGGATGTAAAATTTGCAGCACAAATGTAAGATTTCCAAAGTGAGTGGAAGTGTTGAATTGCAAAATTTAACGAAGCTTCCAGTAATGGAAGTATGAAATGAGAGCAAAAATTGGTTGCGACTGTTTATGTGGTTGCGTGTTGGGAATGAGCACATGGAGTATATGACGAACGTCATGCGTATCGCGTATAATGAACAAATTTTCGTAATCTGACGTTCAATAATCGTATTCACTCACTCGACACGTGCGTGATTTTTCGTAGAAAAGTAGTGTCATTCATAAATCGAAGTGTCGCTATTAGTAATTCACACGACGCCATATTTGTGTGTTGATCAACTGGATTGCGTATTTAACGAGATAATGACACAGCTTTTCGTGACACTTTTCGTATTCCTGGCACTAGGAGTTTATAGAAGCGTCAGTAATAATTATTTGCAAGGGAATGAGTGGTATAGTTTGTACACATGGGTCAATAACTTGTAGAAGCTGCCAGTCATCAAGTAAAGATGATCGTTTTTCTATTATCATTATCATTTGGGGAATATTATGAGTGTGTCACAATCATACGGATATTCTTTACTTTCGGGATCACAGCTTTCGTCAATACTGATACATGTATACGTTCAGCACCACTCATTCCCTTGTAAATAATTCACACATAAGATCTAGCAACAACTAGCAATCCAAAAAGCGTTTCTAAATACCATGTGTTATTATTATTTTGTGTGTTAACTATAGTAGTAACACACTAATTTTTAGATATTTACAGGAGTAATTGAGATAACTGTGTGATGTTTGAGAGCATTAGCCCTAGTAGCAATAATGGTTGGCATTTGGTTGGGAAATGGTGGAAACGATTGGCGAATCGTTGGGTTGGCCAGCCAACAAGAAAGCATGGTTGGACCTTACATCGTCTGCGTTGGCCTAGTTGGTAGTCATTGCCAACTATTTTCATGTGATGGCCCAACAACCATTGGCCAACCGTTGATTTTCTGTCGGCCGAAGTCACGTTCGAAATATACACAGCTTTCCTACATATGGTGATTCCTTAGGGACAGTTAATTGTGAAAGTGACTCGTTGTTCACTAATTGCAACTAGTTTTATAGTATTTTGTTATTCATTATTCCTCGTCTTATATATTATTTCTTCTTCTAAGCGCACCTCGTTTGCGGTTCCATGCTTTCAACAGAAAACTACAGTCATTTGTTTCGGTGATGATCGGCTAGTTTCGGGAGCATTCGTCTCTCATGGCTGGCGGGCAACGGTGCGACTGCAACTTCAAGAGGGAAGAAGGACAGAGGAAAGTATTTAAACACTTTCTGATTGTGTTTAAACACACAGAATTCTGATTGTGGTGATAAATATTTAAATTAAAAACGTGTAAGTAGTAAAAGTATATTCAGTTTTTAATGTTGTTTCCCATGTTGACGAAAAGTAGTGTGTTTTATGGAGGGCAACGTTCTGGTAACATGTTTAATTATGAAATAGCAAGTAATGGGCGAGTAATATATTCAAACGACGGATAGCATCGATACGCCAGATTAGGTAAAGTAAGTTAATTCACGTTTGAAACAGTAAAAATAGCATTTATTCCTTTAGAGAAAAGCGTTATTCATTCGTTTCCTTTCGAAAGTAACAGTGGTTCACCTGTTGTAGTCTTTGATACTGTGCATACGTTTAATGTTATTGGTAATACGTAGAATTAGTCACTTCTTACATACAGTATTGGACCTTTCTTTAGTATACGTTGGGCGTTCCGGAGTAGTCAAAGTTTGGGGAAGGGAGTAGATGACTTCCCCCCTCATGATTTCCCACATAGCAAAATGACGTCCCAGGGATATCTGACGGATCTCCTGGGAGGATATCGGGACGTCCGATAATTAATCCTTCGTATAACTATACGAAGGCATATCCTTCGTATAGTTATAATTAATTAAATAATAATAATAGTAGGGTCGATTTAATTTATAGAAATTCCAGGTAGGTAATCCCGCACGGCTTACCGGGGGACATCCAGGGGACCTCCATACGGGATGAACTGTTTGCATTGCCCACAGAGTTATCCCACGGACATCCTTAGGACATCGCTATGGGAGCAGGACCATTATGACGGTAATGGGATCTAAATGGGACGTCCCAGGGACGTACTCTGCTATGTGGGTTATGACTACAGGTTAGGTTAAATTTGGTTTGTTGGCATTCTAAACTCAATAAATAGCTTCCACATTACGTAAGGGTAGGTTAGATTACTGTAGGTGAGGTTAGGTTAGGTTTAGTTCGGTTACTTTGTTCGCAGAGTGGGTCAGTCATCTACTACCTTGCCAACGCAAAGAGACTTTACTACAGGTGGAATGCTTCACTTAAAACACTTATTTGCACCGTACGCAATGCTGGGTATTGTTTTAGCTTACGTCGAGTGTGATTTTTTCGAAGGAAATAAGTAACTGGTTCATGAATCGATCAATAATCACGTTACGTCATAGATCGTGGATAAAAGTAAGAAGTATTTTATAATGGATACCTATTTACTATCATCCATTACGTATCACAAATAGGACTGTCCTTTGCGATATTGCGTGATGAGCGTTTTCGGATATTTTTAGACGTATGTTAGGAAATTTAATAAATTTAGTGACTAAGAGCATGTGGAAGTTACGCAAGTCAGGTGCAAACTTTTTTTATTGCCCTCTCGATGAAATCAGGTTTTCTCGAGCATTCGAAAACAGAATTTTTTGCGTTTTACGCTATCGAATCCGTTAAATCGAACAAATCGGTTTCAACCTGTGCCCAAGAGTGTAGATAACTGACCCGGTCTGTGGACATCAAGAACCGAACGAAACCAAACCTAACCTTACGTAATCTGGGAGCTATTCAGTTTGGAATGCAAACAAACAAAATTTAATCTAACCTTTACTCATAAATCATGAGGGGGGGGGGGAGGCTCAGCCATCTACTCCCTTCCCGAAATGAAAAGGGGCAAAGATAAAGAAAGTTGAGGAAGTCAAAACGAAAGTAAGTTGATTTTGATTTCTAAATTTAATAATGTTGCATTGTAAGTACAAGGGACAAAATCCTCTTTTTCGCATCAGAAGTAAGAATGTATTTTCCGATTAAAAAGCAAACACACCCATTACTTGGCTTTATCGCCTCCTCATTGCGGTCGACCGTGCTCCTCCTAGTTTTCTTCTTTGAATTCTCAGAAGTTGCTCGCTTTCTGTCTATTCGCGGACGAGAAATACTCTGTTTATGTGAATTAAAAAAGCAGGAAAGAAAGAGGTCATGGGGGAGGGGGGTAACGTGGCGGTGATTTCTTCTTTGTGGTTATGATTATACTTGGCTTACGAATGCACACATTCTGACTGTTTTGTTTGGAAAATGAAACCCGACCAAAAATATTAAATCCATCCGAGTTTTCAAATTTATTTATGGCCTTTGAGAAACTGACGCTCACACAGGACTGGCAAGAAGTAGGCGTAGGAAAACTTTCATCCAGGGTTGTCCATTTTAAGATACCGTGGATCCGAAACTCGGACCCGGTCGTCCCTAGTGTTTCTAAGAAATTCAGTCATTACCTCGGCGCGCGTAGTCGCAAGTTCAAATCCTGCTAAAAGTTAAACGCCTGGATACAAACCCGAGTGCCGGCAGGGTGGATAAGCGATCTGCGGCGGTAGGCAATCGGCTCGAAGGTCCCGGGTTCCAGTCCCATGGGTGTGGATTTTAACTAGAATGTGACGAATCATCGTGACGGGCCGAAGTTAAGTTACTAGAGTGGCCCATATAAAATAAAGTTTACAAACCCGAGTAGTGTTTCGGATTCAGCTTTAAAGTTCTGTCTCTATATATGACCTTGTTGCTGAAAAGGGACGCTATACGTACCTAACAAACCAAATCTAATGAGTATGGTGGGAGGCAGAACTAAAACGTTACAGCCCAGGTTCTGAACTATGAAAGCCCATAACTTGTTTCCCACTACCTGGGTTGCCGTATCTCAATTGTTAGAGCATTGACTTAGCATTCGGGAGGACCAAGTTTCAAATCCCGTTGCCCGGCGATCGAAGGTTTCTCTGTGTCCCCAGGTAATACCGAGATAGTTCCTTCAAAATAGGCCCTCGCCAACTGCTTTGCTAACCTCTCTCCAGGCGTGTGGGGCATTAAATGCTTATAAAGGCCTGAAACAAAATAGGCCTATCAATGCGACTGTATAGGTATTACAGAGCATTACTTTACCAACTGACTTGTCTGTCGTAACAAGGTACAAGGATTTAGCAACCATTATTCTAAAGTAGAAGATAGCATGTATACATTATGTTTCAAGACAAACTGTTGTGCGGACATTAAAATTTTGTGTGTTCTTACGTTCCAGTTTTTATCTTACTTGCGTGATTTAAATGAACTATACCAATATGTGTTGCTTATTGGGAACTAAAGTCATGTCGCCATATCCGCTTGGTTGCTATAGCAACGGCGGGAATCAAGTCCAAACAACAGTGAACGCAGCGTTCAGTACAGGTTTGATGGTAAGACAGTTGTAGAAATATGAGCTCTTTAATTTTTTCGAATAGTTCATTATTTCGGTGACGAACGGGAACTAATTAAAAGAGAAGAAAATGCTGTGGAGTCCAATCATGTAGTTCTCCGTACATATAACGGAGATTTGATGTTCATTATCGAAGAAGCTACACAAACAAACCGCTAACACACGCTTGTTTAGACTTCAACATGGCGGGTTACCATGGCGACCTGCCGGATCTGACGTAACACTTTAGTTCCCAATTAGTGAATAATACGCTTCATTGTACACCATTTCGCTG
>JAGDQP010043493.1:354-16202 GCA_022664845.1 Lepisma saccharinum | reverse complement strand
AGCTCTCAGTCAATTTAATCTAATAATCTAGTCAACAGAAAACAATAGCGCACCAACAATTATACTTTCCTTCACGAAACTTATTAGCGGCGCAAATGTGCACAGAAAGATACATTTGTGGCAATCTTCAGAATTTAGCTTGTGTTCAAATAATTTGGGGGGAGGGTAACTCCATTCACTCCGCATCATGCACTGAAACTCACCTTCAATCAAAATACTTTGCTTCCTTATTAACCTTCCAGAGAGATACACTTCACGCAGTCAAAAATAAACCATTACCCGGAACTTGAATTAAACCCAATTAATTGATAAGGATAACTAGATGGCTCGGTTAAAATCTCAAAACTCTTCCGATTTAAACCAAACTTTAGTCAGAAAATATTATTTTAGTAATTAGTTTTCACTCAATTAGCAGATTTAAATTTAATGTATATTACACTTTCGCCAAAGTAACCCAAAGGTCACAAACAATTCTCGGAATTTACACGGCTTAAATAAAGCAACCTAAAAGAATAGCTTACTGATTAACTCTGCTCCAACACACGTGTTTCGTCTCAAACTAGCATTAATTTTATTCATTTTTATTAAATCCGAGATTTACTTCCTCGCTCAATACTAACTATACAACAAAATCAATTTAGAAAGAAAGCACAACTTAATATCTCGGCTTTACTCACTACCTTCAACCCAATTCGGACGTCAACGACCGTCCGTCCCCATTAGAAACACTTTCACGTAAGTTTTAATGGGCCAAGTGCAAAGCACATTTTACACCATAAATTCGTTCACTATTAAAGCTGCTTTATTACGAACGATTCATAAAATTAATTTAGAAATAAGTATTAGCTTTAAGACTCACCTGAATTAATCCAGAAGTAGTATAATTATCAACGTAACTTTTAGCTTTTCGTTTTTACAGTCACACCTTGCAACCACGAAGTCTTCTTCCTCAGAATTTTATATCCCGTTTCAATTCCGCCTTGCAATTAAATCTTACTTACGATGAAAAAAAAGAAATATTAAACTTATGTTTAAATTATTTCCACACAACCAGTCGTCGCATTAGGCGTTCCAGATCCAATCCATTACACAGAAAATCCAGTCGGAATGTACGCAGGTTTGTAGAGGCATTTAACCCGACGTATACCACTCCAATCCAACCATCCAAGTATTCGCTGCAGCATGGCGAAACACTCAGCAAAGCTCTACAGGCACATGTGGTGCCACCTGACGAGTTTTCAAGGAACTCACATTCAAAATTTCGTTTTGAATGTTTCTTTATACACTCTTTACTCATTTCGCAAAATAGCGACGACTGTTCTATGGATCTACAATGAAATTCTGATATTAATTTCCCTGAATTTCCATGACTAAGTTAATTTTCCCTGACCTCCAACACTATCATCTAGGGTTATACTAAACTAAAAAACATCAATTTTTTTTTTTAAAATCGGCCTCCACCCTTCTTATAGCCGTCCAACGCTCTCCTTTTTATTTCTGAAAACATTACAAGCTACTTTATATTGTAAATAATTATGATTCAAATTTCATGTTATCGGGATAAAATAAAACACTAGTACCAAACATTAATTACACGTATACATATATAAGAAAGTGCTGGGACAGGAAGATAGAAGGACTGTCAGAAAATGGAAAGAAGCAAGATTTATAGAAGTGGTAGGTGAAAAAGCGATGAACTGGAACTAGGGATCTAAAATTGATGAACAGTGGGATAAGATATTAAGAAGTCTTAAAATATAAATTGTATTTTTGGTGGAAGACGTAGGAATTTTTTTAATTATTTATTTTTAGTTTAGTGTTCCTTTTATTTGTCTATCTCTCTTTTTACCTTATTTTCTTTTCTTATATTACTTATAAAATAATTTCTATAGAACAAGGCTTATTTTGGAATTGTATGCTTAGATGTAGTAGGAACAGGGAATCAGTGATTGTTGTTAATTATAAATTCATTTTGTGTAGTCGGTACGGGATTGGCTGGCACGGGACCAATCAAGAACCAGATAGCTGTCTCACTAGAAGTTGTGTTGTTTATGTGATTTAGTGTGTCTGATGAAGCCAAGTTGTTAGTTGGTGAAACTGGCTTTAGTTTTTAAATAAAACGTATTTGCTTTGCTCAGCTATTATTTTATCTTAAGTATATAAAAGCAAAGCTTTGAAATGGAAAATATCACGCTTTATTTTGTCTGTAAATCTTCCCCCACTTCGTATTCCAAACCACTTTTTCTTCTTTACTTATTATTTTGCTTCGCTCTCCTTTTCACTTCCTTGTTCTTCTGTTATCCTCACTATATACATTCTCTTTCAGCTGTTCCCAAAACCTTTCCACATTTCTCTTCCTGCCATCCTCCACGTTCCTTACGATATTTACTTTGGTCACTTGTCGTGTGGCAAAAAATCCAGCTGCTTGCCTTCTTCACCCAATATCAAAGACATTTACCACTTTCTTTCCCTCAATCACACTTTCTAAAAGAACACCCTTACAACAATCACTGTGCTCTTTAACGACATGTTTGCTGTACTTATCGATCCTTTCCATATACCAAGAGTCATATCTACGTATTTGCATCAATATCGATGTGAAAGACGTGTTCCCTAACCTGAGAGGAAATATTGCGTATAGTGAGCAAAGAAATGGGACAGAAAGCTATAGAAGAG
Organism: Lepisma saccharinum; assembly: GCA_022664845.1. Taxonomy (NCBI): domain Eukaryota; kingdom Metazoa; phylum Arthropoda; class Insecta; order Zygentoma; family Lepismatidae; genus Lepisma; species Lepisma saccharinum. The sequence goes on along the minus strand of JAGDQP010043493.1, from coordinate 13,526 downwards.
TGGGTAAGTGATAGAATGCAGAAGGCTTTTAAAGTAGTATGGCAGAATGGGTTTTATAAGATAGAACATGCGAAAGAAGGCCTCATTATAGGACAGGTCGTCGGCCAGAACCTAGTTATGAAGGTACCATCCCGGCGTTTGCTTGGTTAGGAAAAAACAACTCAAGCCAGGATGAAGAAACGGGAGATAAAGCGATGAACTGAAACAGTGGGTTGAATATAAGTGAGGAATGAGAAGAAAGTATTAAAAAAAAAGTTAGCCGACCAGGTAGCCGTGCAAACTAAGGCGTCAAACCAACGGCTCGAAGGTTCGAATCCCGGCAGGGGCATGGACTTTTGTAGATTTTAACTAGGTGTAAAGGGTCGAATCGCGACGGGCCGAAGTCAAAAACTTACACTGCCCTATTTAAAATAAAGTTTTATATATAAAAAAGGTAGATAATTAAGGTTTCCGGGTTATGCTGGTGGGGCAGTTGATTAGGTTTTGGATAAGGACTGTAGTGGGGAATGTATACAGCTGTTTTTAAAAAAAAAATATATTATTAATTATTGAGCGTTGGTTCAGGATTCGTTTTCATGTAATATTTCTGTCATTTAGCTAACGATAGGATTTTATTTGACCAGGGTGAGCAGCGTAACGGCTTGCGTTAAGGTTCCAGAAAGTAAACTATCTGCGGAAGACGAAGAAACGATCTCTGGACTCTGATGCTTAATTATGCACTCCCATAGCGCTGAGTAGTGTTTGTCTGAAGAAGGAGATGTGGGAACACAAACTATTACACTCTGTGTTTTTTGTAATAAAGTGTAGTGTACAAGTCTTGTCAGTGTATCTGAATTAGCTTTAGTTATGAAGACAAGACCTAAAGTTGGTTAAATCTTCATCGGACCTGAAGTATTCCACAAAGTAGGATAGATCTAATCACATATAAAAGTGAGGTAACACGCAAAAGATTGAAAAAATAGATTAGATGTCTACGTATCGCACAACAATATGGCGATAGCAAAAACTACTAGTTTCGACAACTTATATACTGACTTCATCAGGTACGAAAAGGAAGAGTAAAAAACCGCACGCGTAATTGAAGCTGTCCAACAAGTTGGCCTTTGTCTGTGCTCAATGCTGGTGAAATGAAAAATAGCGATCGGAGGAGCGGAAACAAGGAAGGTTCAATGGAACTACAGTGTATTGCAAAACAGAATGCACTGTAGTTACCAGATACTGAAACAAAAGGACTAGGTGAAAAAACTGTATTTTTGGTTATATGTTAAATTTTAATAAAATGTGACATGTGGGATTAAAAAAAAGTTGAAATAAAATAAATGTTTAAAAAAGAATTGTGTTGTTTTATTACATTTTATCTACGGCTCAAAATAACAAGAAAGGTCACGGAAATCATACATGAATAAAGTCATCAGGTCTCAGTATCTATTACCTGTTTTAGTATTTAACTTATACACACAGAACCAAAATGCTTGGCAATCTTCAGAACGAAACATAGACAATGTCAACACAGAAAAGTGTTTGTTCCAACTGAAGCCTGGCTGAGGAACTCCTTCAAAAGTCACGAACATATATTTACATTTTTATGGCTCGGCATGCATCTATAGTCTGAGCCCGTCACAAGTCTGCGGAAAGGTAGCAGCCAAGGGCCTTACCTATATACTATCTCGGAATTCGACTGGTGAAACAGGAAAAATCAAGGATCGAGGGTGCGTATATGTCAATATGAACATCTATATAAGGATTATAGGGCAATGGAAGTTTGTGCACAGTCTCATACCATATTCTACGGCAATCTTCTGTAAATGTATTTAAATGACGAGAATCTACAAGATTGCTATTGTGGAAAACTATAAGAGTGTAAATAGAGCATATTAAACATCAAAATATCCATTATGAAACTCAACACCAACTTAAATAGAGAAAACGTAAACCATCAAGGAAGATTAGGGAAATGGAGTTACAGAGAGATTAACAATTTCCATACTTCATAAACCAATTGGCCCTGGCCATAGATGCCATAAGACTATAAATAAACTCAAATTCAACATTCATAAAACTATTTCTTTTATACACAACACTTTACATTCTTTAATATGTACAATTAAAACTAATACAAAATATATCACTCAACATCACTAAGACTGTCGCTGCTCTCTGCTTGCTGCTTAGTTTCAAGATCTTGAAGTCGAGATAATAGTTCCCGACCAAAGGAATTTCTGTATTTGGGACTGATACTATCAAGAATTGCATAAGGAGTCTCAAACCACTTTTCTTGTTCGCCTGTTATCACATCATAGTCCTTTCCAACAATGCGAAACCCCCTTGCAGTAAGCTCGATACAATATCTTTCATTTTCTGGTGTTGTTAGATTCAAATAAATACATCTGTTTGTACTTTCTAATTGTGTGGAGACTACGATTTCTCGTACGTGTCCTTTCACATCATTGATAACCGATTCTGCTTCCACTTTCCACTGTTCTTTATCCAGCACTTTCTCTTCGCCGTTTGCGCACATTGTGTTTAACGCAGCTTCACTTTGACCTGAAAAAAAAAAAAACATTAGTCAAAAAAATACTTACATACTATAATACGATTATATACAAAACAAGTATTATTATTATGAACTGTTACTATGAAAAGAGCCCTCCAAAGGTACGATCAGTATCATTAATTCACGCTTTACATTCTGGTGTGTTACGCATCTCAGGCTAGAAAATTTTTCTGTGTGAGAAATAAAGCGAAAAGGTAACTGAAATGGTCTTAAGTCGAGGTTCCACCCTGGCATTCACGTGATCAAATTAGGATGCACGGGAAAACTTTAGTTAAGACGGCTGGCGTGAAGCAGAATTTGAACACACTGTAACGTAATTAACGCGTTACATTTTACTCAGAGTAACTTCATTACTTCTGTGTTACTTGTTTACAAGTTACTAGTAAAGGAATTCATTTCCCTTCTACATAAACACAAGACAAACAGTCGTAAGAAGTGAGATGTCCATTAAATGGAAACCAAGAGGAGCGCATACCGCGAACAAGGTTTCGATATTATTTATTGTGTATTTCCAAGAAACAAGACAACAATCCTCAACTAGGAGTTTGAATTCAGTTCAGCTTCAGGGTTAAATTTTTTAATTCGCTGTATGTGATCATTTATCGATAACAGCTCAGTTCGAAGTTATGAGTTATATTGTGAAGTGTGCTACTGGAACATTTAAAAAGAAACGAAGTTTTATGCGATATGGAAACTACAATCCTCTTTTATTAGACACATTCTGTTAGTTTTTCTTCAAGAAACATACCAGTTATACGGTATGACTAAACTCCTTGGTTATGTCAATTACGTGTTGTTATGTCGTCACTGCCCATTAAGGACAATAGGACAGAATAACAAAACATGAACTCCATTGTTCAGGTCTTCATTCGTTATTTAATGTCATATTAAGTACTACTTTAACTTGTGACATGTAATAAATATTTAATACTAAGTTTCCATGGAATCCTTGAAAAGGCACTAATGTTAGAGATAGTCACCATCGGGATAAGAAAAGTAAACAAACGCGCTACTTTTTAATTTTTAAACCTTACCACACTTACATTAACATGACCTGTCTTCTCCGTTCGAGTTTCTGTCTTTCAAACCTTGCAATAAAATTTTTGCCCCATTTTCCAATTTCCATTGCCCAATCCACTGAAACTTCGTATAATTGTACATTCCTGATAATAATGTGGAGCTGAGGAATAATTTATGAGCGTTTTTTTTTAAAAATTAAACATCATTACTGATTTCCTTTTGGATTTTTTGTACTATGTGCACCCAGCATCTAACACAAGCTGATACAGAGAAACTGATTTCAAATGTTGGTTCTGTCATTTCGAATATGGTACCACACCTTCCGTTATGGTACTTTTGCAGTACATGCGCTGTCTCTAACCCGCACGCTAGCGCCTAAACGACAGTAGCCAAACAGAAACTACATTCAGTAATCAGGTGCTGATGCAAGCTTTTTATGTTATTTTTGCCTTATGTGCACTTAATATGTAACAAATGCTAGTGTCACAATGATAACAGATTGAGAGAAATGGACTTTAGATTTCAATTAAGCGACCTCGACTTTTACTGCTCAGTTTTCAATCTAGACACACTACAACGTTTCCCCATGGTGCGAATTCGAATTTATTAATGGGCTTTAAGCATCTTTGGTTTAGGTCAGGATACAATAGGGAAGAGGATAGTTAATAATGTTAGACGTGTGTATTATTGTAATGAATGTAACAAAACCAACTGGGCTCATTTTTCAACATCTGGTCCTACAAGTTTGAAGGTCTGGCCTTGTTTAGTTTGAAAAGCTCCGGTAGTACGTACCTGTGAGTACCGCTCAATTTAACCCCTGTGGTTACACATATAATAATGTATTAATCTGTACGTAATTTGCACTGCTTCTTTATGCGAGGTGCTGATCGTTGAGGCTACATCTTTATTTCATTAACAAAACTAAAGTCATTCTACCTTTAAACCAGATGTTCCCTTTTCAGTAAAGAGCTTAATTTTTGTGTACCCTCACCTCGATAGATAAGAATAGATTGGGTTGCACTGCCAATTTTACCACATACAAATAAATAAAACAAAAAGAAAACGCAATGTCTTGAAGGGTGTAGATTTTTGCGTCTCCTTCAGTATGAAAGATAATGACAGTTTAGATTTCATTACGAAATTAAACCATGTATGTTGTTAATTTTTCAACAGAGACAAACACGAGAGATAGCGAAATATGGTTCATCGGTGCTGATTGATTTTATCGTTCCACGAAAATGGAAAATTCACGGAAGAAATGGAAAGCGCGGTATATATAAAGAATGCATTGTGTTCTTGGTTAGAAATAGTTTGTTACTGGTTAGAAATAAGTTATCATTTGAACGGGTATACAACACCCCATTAGAATCCATTGCATCGCAGGACGGAAGCCGCAACAGATAGGTAGATGTTAATTGCAGCATGCCACGCTACTGGTGTAACAATCTTTTGGGCAACAATGTTTAGAGAGGGCAAATAAGTTAGAGTAATCCATCCAACGGTAGACAGGTGCTGTGCAGTTGTTGGAAAAAATGAATGAATGGTCTGTTATATTTTCTCAAACCAGAGAAAAAAGCACGGTAGTAGAGATGTTTGTCAACAAGAAAGTCATTCCGGATCTGATCTTTGCATCTGCTGGAGTGAATATTCTCAACTTAAGTACTTATTCAGAGGAAATGATATTAACGGCTTATCTAAAGTAAACAACCTAACTGCAACTAATCTAATCTTATCCAGTTAGATGGATAGTACACTAAGCATGTAGGACCTTTACATAACCTGATCTGACATAACCGTACCAAATCTAACCTATGGTAACCGGACGTCAACGACTATTCATCACAATTCTCATGGTAGGAGGGGCCTAAAATGAAAGAAAATGATGGTTAACGTATGTGAATTAGTGAAGTGCATGTACTATAGAAAAGCCGTAGATATAAGTTGTAGTGGTGACGCGCGTACTGTTGTAGTTATGGAAACAAAAACAAAATACTGAAAGCCTGGATTTGGTACGCTGCAGTCTTCGTATGACAATAAACCATATTTGAACCCTTTCATTAGTCAACTGAAGATTACATATAGGAGCATTTTATACATCTTTATAATTTCCTCTAAACAGGAATTTAAAAGAAACACAGATTAAAATAACGGCCATATTTTATGAGACGCACATCAAAGGGGAATCCACGCATCTTCCTACGATACACAAGGGGCAAACTGATGAATAAATACATAGTGCATACACAGTTCCCAGTTCCGACTCACTGGCTCCAAGTAAAGATGAATTATATAGAATCTCACCATAGTTATTCGTAGCAGTGAGTCGGGAGAGTGAAATATGTGTAACCATAAAACAAAAGAAGATTCATAAATAGAAGTTTCAAGATTCTTCACATTTTAACACATGTAAAAACTTAAGACCCTATGTACTCCCCGGATTTTGTTGTAAGCCTAATACAATCTAATCTAACCTTAAGATCAAATAAAGATGATAAAATTAACTAATTTACGAACGTTTAGTTAACCTTCAATTACTCTATCGTAAGCAAATCTCACATATTGTAACTTATTGAATGCTTCTGGGGAGTGGCTACAAACCATTCTAAAAAAGCTAAATAAGCAATATATTACTATGGAAATGAACATACTAATGTGTCAATAAGCAGATTGTATTAAGAACTTCCTGAAAGTTAAGGTTAATATAATCTTATAAAGTAAGGTGGGGATAAGTGCGACCAATAAAATGAAACGATGCACTTTGACGTACTATCAAAAAGTACCCACTGGACAGAAAACCAGGACTGCGGAGTCGGTACACGGAAGTTTCGACTCGGACTTATGAATTTTTAATGCCACGGACTTCGACTCCTATAAAATTTGTAATAAATACTTTCTTCCATTAACTGATAGACACAACACACAAGGTATTTAATCACTGCCAAGGAGGATCATCAGGCTATTTATAGAACCTTACTAACCAAATATTAAGCTCGTTATTTGAAATTTGATATTAGCTTACAAGATAGTAGAAGATATAACTAAAAATAGCATCTTGTTTCAAGAAATAGTTTAATTATTGACGCACGATTATAATGTAAATTAAAATAGTTATGTATTCATTTAAAGCCATTTTACACTAGAAAATAAAGAGAAATACAATAGATATAATATTAATATAAGTTCCTTTTGCAAAATATCATGAAGGTTTTATTAGGGTAAAATTCAGGAAGGTTAGTTAGTAAAAAAAACTTTGGTAAACTTTAGGGCCAATCTAGTAAATTTGAACTTCGACCCGTCAAGATTCGCCCTTTAGCCATTAAAATCCACTCCCATGCCGGGACTCGAACCCGGGACCTTCGAGTCACTGGCCTACCGCCGTAGACCGCACGGCTACCCGGCCGGCAAGGTTAGTGAGGGATAGATAAAATAATTTGTGCGGACTTTGCCATACGTATTTTTTAAAGAAATCTAAGGTTCGAAAGTTTATGGCAGGTAGGGAGATAATTTAATTGAAGGTATGAAAGAGTGTCAGTTATTGATAGGACTTAATATAACCTGAAATGATAAGAGACGTAGATATAATCGATTTAGTATCTTTAAAAATTGAAATATATAAATGCAATTTTATTATCCACAATAAATGAACAACTAATAGCACGGTCAGATATCCGAAACCCGTGAATAGATAGGGGGGGAGGGGAGCTTTTTTATATACAACATTTTTTAAGAAATTTAGAGGTGAAGTCATTTTTTGTTTGGTAGCTTTTAGACACCATCTTGTAAAATCGAGGCCGATTTTCCCTTTTTTGATCCTATCTTGATAACTGTTGGAAATATGAAAAAATGTTTCAAACAAAAGTTAAAGACCATTAAAATACATCTTTCGGTTCTTGTAGCTTTTGTTCTATTTCTTACCATTTTCGAGAAAAACGTAAATTAAAAATCATATATATTTTTTTTTTTTTTAATTTTTGGAAGTTTACCATACAAATTACTTTTAACACCACATTTTTATAGGAAAATTTAATGAAATCCAGAAACACATATGTAGGTCGCGCTTTTGCAGCAAAATGGGTAACAATAGCAACCTTGATCCTTGACAAGTCATGTAAATAACTCAGATTGTGAGTAGGACAAGAACGTATAGGTAACACTTCGAGCAGCAAAATGCTTTTTGCACAAAGGAAATAGCTTGTTTGCTTCCAAAGATACATTTTAAAAAGAAAATGGTCCAACGGTGTTGAAACCGTGGCAAGTGACATATTCTAACTACATTAATGATGGAAGAAAACCTGTGAAAACAAGAAGCAGGCCTTTAGTACATAGAAAACACCGTGCAGAAGTGAACAGAGAAATAAATAAATCGTGGCATATAGTAACCGGGTAAGTTACAGTGCACTCTTTCCCGCTGCACATAGGTCGCTCTGCCTCAGTGCGGCTTATTTGTGGAATAACAGGGACCTATGGTCTGATTCAGAAAAGCTAGGCAGCCCAACAATCTTAATAGTATCCTCAGAAACTATGTTCTTTTATCTACATATGGACGTAGGAATCATTTTCATATTACACAGAATAAATCAACAACAGCTCTTCCTGTAAACTCTTGCCAAATTTGAACATGAGTAAAATAGCAGAACATACTGAAAAAATCTGCTCCACGTTTAACTGATGTTTTTTTTATACCTGGATATTTATCTGTTAGTAGGTTTGAACTATAGAAGGCATCCTTGCTATGCGGTGGATTAAATATTGATTACTTTCAAAACTAGAGAGAACGGTCGCTCCTGTTCCATTTAAGCACATACTCCATCTCACCCTACGTAATGTTACCGGAAACAAAAAAAGCAAACCAATGACTTGTGCCATATAACAAAAACACTACCCACTATGCAATATAACATTTATTTTTTTAAATCGCATATTCTAATGCTAAGTTAAACAGTACAAAGGTGACAAGACATCACCTTGTTTAAATCAGCTAAGAATATCAAATTACATACATATTACCTATACGTATTCTGCTTACTGGGTCACTGAGCCACATCGTCAATAGCTGAACAAGTTTTTTTTTTTTCTTCGGAATTCCGAAACTTATTAGGATTATGAATAGTTTTACCCCTTTGATAGAATCATATCCTTTCCTAAAATCAATGAACAATTGATGAATCTTTCACTGTACTCCTATTTCTTCTCTAATATTTGTCTCCAGGCAAGCAAAAAAGAAGTCCAATGTAGATCTATTTCTTCTAAATCCACATTGGGATCTCCAATTATTTCATCTCCGTATGCGCTTAGGCGTGTTAGCAGGATATTACTCATGCACTTTGAAACGTGTTGGGACTAGCGAGATTCCGCGATAGGTTAACTATTACAGTTGGACTTATCGCCTCTTTATATAAACCGGAACTATTACTGGGGTTTTCCATTCCTTTGAGAGCTCCTCATCTCCACATAGCAGTTAACAATTTATGTAGTTCATTGACTAGTGCCACTCCTCCCGCTTTAATTCAGCTGGGCTGTTATCAATTAAAGATATGATAGTCACGCCCGTCCCGAGAATGTTGTCAAATACTGATGTATTGAAATTTCGACTTTGACCTTGCAGGTCTACGGTATAAATTTCAAATTCCTCTGTTCTCCGGTGTGTATATTAAGATGGGTAACTTTTTCTCCACGAAAATACCCCACTTTACAGATCTCTAAGCCGTTTCCTCTCACCTACACTTCGTCTGCGCCCTTTACTGTGTCACGAATTGCCTCCCTAACCTTACTTACATCAATTTCACTGTTAATGTCATCTTTATTATTACTCGAGTCGGTTAAGATTTCGACTTGTAATCTGCTTTTACGCTCCTAATCCTTTCACTAATACTTTTATCTAATCCTTTAACTTCGAATTTCAGCTATTTTTTGTGATCACTAACTAATGGTCAGTGTCACCTTCCGCTCTTTTGTAAGCCTTACTTTCATTATGTTCATGTGTCTTCGTCTATCTATTAATGTGTAATCGATCTGATTGTGACTTTTGTCAACCGGAGATATCCATGTGTATGTCTTTCTCTTCAAATTAGGTGCTCTTTACCAGTACATTTTTCGAAATCACGAAAGTTATCAGTCTTTCTCCATTTTTGTTGGTCTTTTCGTGAAGGCTGTATTTACCTATAGTAGGTCTATATTGTTCTTCCCTCCCTACCTTAGCGTTAAAATCACCCAACACAATTTTCGTATTATACTTCGGTAATCGGTCAAACAAACTTTCTAGTTCACCGTAGAATGTATCTTCGTCGTTTCCATCAGCCTTCTCGTTCGGAGCATAGACATTTATTAAAACCGGTTACACCATAGAGTACGCATCTTTCGTTTAGGAACTCTATATACTAATCCGCCGGAAAGACACTGTTCTTAATGAGAAATCCTGTTCCGAAATTGCGTGATCGAGTTCCCCCCCCCCCCCCCTTTAGTAGAAAGTGTATTTGTGTTCAAAGTACGTGCTCTTCGCTATTAGTTTTTCTTTTTAAATAGCTAAAGTTATTAGTATTAAGCCAGTTGTTGTTGCTGACTTGGTGAAGAGTGGATTTGCTTAAAGTAGTAGTGATGGAAACCCTTTTTCCTTCGGGTTTTTGAGTTCTGTGGATTGATTTGCTTTGTTTTGCTCGTTCACAACGAAATTCCCCCTTCCATCTGTTTTCAGCAGAAAACGCACTTTTTCTCCGCCTTTCAAAATCAGCGCGAACATATGGATTGTGTGATGAAAAAATGCGAGAACGGAAGTAGCATTAATAGCTACCCCACCTCTTTACAGTATTGAATACAGTTGGAATAATGCGATTTTCATTGTTTTTCTCGCGTTGAAAATACCGAATATGATTACACAAATCATGGGGTGATGAGAGTCCTTCGACTCAGACCAACCCATGATCTTGTATTTAAAAAAGCACTGAACGCACCAGAAAACCAATGAAAATAACCTTATTCCAATTGCACTGTATTCTATACAAAAAAAAAAAAGGTGCAAATATTGTTGTTGTATTTACTGAGTGTTTAAGGCAACAAAAGTAGTTATTTCTAGTCTTTTATAGAGTACAATGCAATTGGAATAACGCGATTTTCATTGGTTTTCTCCAGGGATTTTCCTGTCACACCAGGCAAATACCGGAGTTGTACCTACTAACTAGGCGCTGGGCTACTACCTTCCAATATACACTCCGGCACCCTATCCTGTGACGCCTTAAGGTCTTCAATGTCAAGTTTTTGTTCTTACGTACGTCTGAATTTTATTTTCTATTCTGTTACCCAACATCCTAAATACCAGACGGTGTACTGGTATACGATTATGAAGCAATTACTTTCATATCCTAATAATATTGTGCAGGTTAAGTACGTTTCAAGTGTGTGTGTATATATATGTAGCTACGTTTCAAGTGTAGGTTTAAGACTCAAAAGTTTATCATTGTGTGCTTAACACCCCAAAGCCGGGGTAATAACCTACGCCCGTGTTCATGGGAAGCGTGCGGTTTACGCGATGGGAGGCGTACCATCACAAACAAGTGCCATTTGAACACTGCCTTAGCAGCGTCCACATAACAACTGTAACTCTACGCCAAATAGTCTCTTCGGCATTACTTCCAAAGTTGGTCGGCCGTCTGGTTTTCGACTAAAAACCTGATGAAAGCTACGAAAATTTAAAAATCATCAATCTTTACGTCCAGTTCACTGATTTTCTGTTGTTCACATTTATTATTAATAATTGCACTTTTCGTACATCATCTTAAATTAGTGACCATGGGAACGTGGAGGTTAGGTAAGGTTTGGTGCGGTCATGTATCTTTACACTTTCTGTTCTCATATACGTCACAGTTCTTTTCACCTGTAGCAATGTTCACAATATAAATGCTCGTAACTTTCCCACAATCCAGTCATGTGGTAGCGTTCCGCCAAGTAGTTCCCTCCGCTTCCCAAATAGTTCCGATTATACAATAAAATAATCACCGATTATACAATAAAATAAACTCAACTTTCGTTCTTTAAATATATTATTAGCCATACAAATGAGCAAATTATCCATTTCTTCCCTGTAAATTTTCTAAATTTTACTAGAAACGGCCGATCAACTTTGGAAGTTAACCCGTCCTTTCCGCCACCATATGTAGTGAGTCTTAAAACATCTAAAAAAAAAAAACTAACAACATTATTATTCATTTTCAATGTTACCCACATTAAAATTTCGCTCCCATTTCATCACAAAACAACACGTTATTAACTCAATTCATCCTGTAAATTTTTTAAAATTGGTTCGGCGCTAGTAAACTTAACCCGTTCATGGGGCCACCTCGTAAAGTATAGCCCATACTGTCGTGTCTGAATAGGTGTTACTTTAGCTATGTCGAGTGTGATTTTTTCCGAATGAAATAAGCCACAGGTTCATGAATAGGAATCATGGTATTGTTACGCCATAGTGACATGTATTTCCGTATAGCCACGGATGTAAATGTTTGGGTTAACTATAGTAGTGACGCACCAATTTATAGAAATTTACGGGATGAATTGAGATAATTTTGTAATCTTTGTGAGTAACTGGAAGCAAAATAGTTATGTGGGTAACATTATAAGTGAATAATAATAATGTTGTAGTGTGTTTTTGAAATGTTTTAGGACGCACTGCATGTTGTGGCGGAAGGAACTATTTTGCGTAGAGTTACAGTTGTTGCCATGTGGAAGGCAATGTTGACACGGCGTGTCTTTGTGATGATTATGACATTTCTTGTGTTATTGTTTCGTATGGAAATGACGAGGGAATCTGCATTTTGAAGGTTATTTAGCAGAGTATTTATGTAAGGAAAGTAAAAGGCCCCGAAAGAATTGTACACGACTTTCTAATGGAAATTGGGAGAGTTAACACGCCTGTGTGCTGAAGGTAAGTGTGAATATGTGTCAAAATACATTTTGTAATGATACATGACCGCACCTAACCTCCACGTTCAAATGGTCACTAATCGAAGATAATCTACAAAAAGAGCAAGAAAACAATTGCATGAACACGTAGTGTGTGTTTTAAGTGATTTTAAAATTGGTGCGTCACTACTATAGTAATGCCAAATGTTTTACTACAAAAATCAGACAGCTCGTCAAGTGAGCGATAGCGAACGAAGACGGAATTCTTCATTATACGCAATGCATATCACCTGTGACCTGCCCAATTTATGGTCTCAAATGGAACGCCAGACGTATACTAAAGAAAGACCGCGAAGGAAATAGATGGCTGACCCCCTCGTGATTTAGGTCTTGCCGAGAGGCCTCTGAATGAATTAAATTGGTGATATTCTGGTCGCTACTGTAAAACTGTACTAAGGTTCAGAATAACCTCGATGAAGATAGAAACGATTTTCCAGCAACGAATTTTAAAACACACAAGGCTCGACCCCAGCAATTTCTTAAGACTTCTTGGTATCAGTGTTGCAAACTATTTACTATTATTATAAATTATCAGTAGTAATAGTAGTAGTTTATTATTAGTAGTAGTAGTAATAGTACTAGTAATTTATTATTATTATTAGTAGTAGTACTAGTAATCCATTAGTAGTAGTAGTAGTAGTACTAG
>JAGDQP010043491.1:5287-16204 GCA_022664845.1 Lepisma saccharinum | reverse complement strand
ACATTCAAATTCGAGTTGAGTAATCTCGATTTATCCTATCGCTTTTAATCTAGTGATACTGAAACTGGTAGGTGCTTTTAATTTGATTAGTTTTATCCATTTTAAGAATTCACGTTAGCGCTGCAATGAAAACAGATAGGTAGAAACTGATTTCATACTTGATTCAACGATTTTAATTTTTCTGTTTGTTTTTAATCCAGTTACGAAAGCTGGTAGTCACGTTTCCGGGTCCGTACTAAGTTTGTATTATAAACTAATTCGTGCTTGTGGCTCTTTTTTTTTTTTTTTTTTTTTCTTTTTTTTTTAACTCGGTTGCACCAGGTTCGCGTAAGGCAGGGCTCGAAAATATTTTCTTCTGACCTAGGATCCAATTCTGTAAACCAGACGCCACAATAATACAAATACAATTTGATGCATAGGCCTACATGTTTTGGAAGCTTACCTTGGTGTACAGGATATCTTTCGAAGATTACAGCAATTGAAGGCAATATAAGTGAAGTTTTACAAAGCAGTAGTTTGTGGTGTATATTTATGCACATGTCTTGTAGTTTCAGCACTGAAATACCAATAGTCCACTGTTCTTTGGATTAATTTGTTTTTAATCCATCCAAGCACGCTAAAATCAGTACTAGCGCAGTTAAAAATGGTAGAACTAACGTAAAGAAAAAAAAGAAAAGCTAGGCGCGTATTTCCAGTCCCCATGGCGACCTGACGCCTGGTATCTTTCGAACCCTGGCGTAAGGTATCTAAAAGACCGATTAAACATTATAGTAAAGGCCGGAATTTATAGACCGGAAAAGGTTGCCTCAGAACATTTTTAATGTGGTTGGTTACATAGACATCTGTGATAGAAAGACTTCTGTCACAGAACCTGTCTGCTACTTGAAAATAATATTCATGGATTTTTGAAAACTTCTCGATCGTTGCCAGAGAGCACTCACTGGTCACAAAAGACCGTGGTTTCTCATTACTCTTTTGACAATTCCAGAACGATTCAACCGCTATGTCCTGTACCGCCTCCAGAAACATGAACGTTAACAACCTCTAAAAATAACTCCGCGGTATTACCTTTTTATGATTGCTCTTTCTCCATAATCCTGTATATGGTTATATTGTATTTCAACTTTGCACTAATTATGGCAATTCAGTCACTTCTCATATGAGAAAGATCTGAATGCTTTGTATGTTCCACAGCATAGTGGCAACCAGATCCTAGGAAGGACAGAGCTGGTATCTTTACCTTTTCTCCTCCAACTGACATAATTATTGAAATTTAAACAGTAGCTTGGAATACTGAAAATTCTATGTAGTAAATCAGTGGTGAATTCAGGATTTTCTTGAGGAGGGGGCGCAAGTGAAATAGATCAGTCACATTTTTTTTATATTTTCCCGCTAAATGCATCTTTAAAGTATAAATTTAAAAACATTTCGTCTCATATTGCTGAGTTTTATCTTAGAATATTACACCAGTATCCCTTAAAATGGATTATAGGATCCCATAAGTTAGATTTGTCCCAAAAAAATGGAAGCTTTTTCCGCGGTAAATTAGAGCGCGCAGATCCCCCCTCCACTGTAGTAAATGGAAACTCTCAAGACATGTACAGTATTTCATTGTCAAAGAATTTCGTGTAACACATAACACATATTCGTTTTCCTGGATGTTATGCATCCCTGTAATGCTATACTGTATTGTTGGTGATCTAGTTGAACTTTCCGAATCTTAGGATCTTGGGATTGGTAGACCAATGAAAACTATTGCTTTGGAGTAGTCGTCAGTCAGGGATAATATACTGTAGTCGTTTAAATATATATATACTAATCGGTAAGTCTTCATTGAATTTTGAATTTTATTTAAGGTATTTAAGCATCTTTGGCTCAGGCCAAATGGATAATGGTGGAAGAATTGGTGGAATGAAGAATGTGGGACGAAACGGGAGAGCCCCGAGAAAACCCATCCCCACGGTTTTTGTCAACCAGACAACCACGAAGTCCACATGGCATGAGCTGGGATCGAACCGGAGAAGTGAGTGCTTTACCTCTGAGTCACCGCGGCCCCATAAGTCTTCATTCATGAATCTTCTTGGGAATATGTTCGAAAATTTCATATACAAATATATTTTTCTTTTAAGTTGGTTATCTGTGAAATTTTAAACTAACATGTGAGTACAAATTATTTCCATGTTTAACTTTCATTCCATCTTCTGTCAAGAATATTGTCAATGTGTATGTGAATGTAGTGACGTATGTATTTCATGTAGCTTCAAACTCCGGAATCTACTGTCTAAAAATATATTCCTTTGGAATGCATCGAAATCGAACTGGAGGCTTCCTGATTCAGTGAAATAGAAAATGCCCACCTGCTTAAGGAGAGTTCAGACATAAAAGTGTGTTTGTGTTCGAAAGAGAAGCGAACTCAGTCTGTTTCATGCAGTTCTCTATGTTCAGCTCCCGTGCTCCAATGATTACGATCGCTGACCTTAGAACGGTACTGGTGATGCGCACGAGTTCGAATTTTGTTGCTGGCCATTCCGATTGACGTTTTGCTCAGTTTCAGGAGACGAATGCCGGGACGGTGCCTAAACTAAGGTCACGGTCATTCTGCCCCATTCTTGTCTCCGAAAGAGTGTTTCACCGATGAACGTTATCCCGCAGGATTGTGCCGAGCTTAGATCACAGCGGCCTACTCAGTCCGTAGTAAATAAAGTAAGTAAATAAATGAAACTACGATGTCTGTTACCCAACCGCCCAAATTCTGCTTTAGTTCTTTTTCTTATTTTCTTTCTGTGTGTGTGTGTGTGTGTGTAAACTCAGGAGACTTGAATGTGCGTATCGCACCGTAACTTTAAATTACAAGAGCGCCACACTCTTTTCCTACTCATAATAGAATTAAATTAAACAGGTAAAAGATTCAGAGTTCACCACTGAATTTGTATCTAGAATATGGGTAATAAGATTCATGTTGAATCTCTCAGTAACCATAGATATGAGTATAACTACATGGTGTTGCTGAAGTACAGTATACCGCCTACTTTTGTAGCCAGCACCTTACTAGAACCCTATTCCATGAAACTACAATTTATAAATTCAGATCTACTTCTTTTATTGTAGATTAAATAAATCAATTTACGATTAAACTTCATATAAATCAAATAATCAACAGGATGAAGGTGATACCAGTTCAAAGATGTTATTTATTTATTTCGATGACTAGGCGATGCTAATTAGAATCTACACATTGATCAAATTATGCGAAATACGTCTTAGTGAGAGGAAACCCATTTCAGTGGTTTAACTACTATAATTTAGGTCATATAGGCGATAACATTCTTGAATTCGCTGAATGAATCAGAATACATTTTTTTATATATATATAAAGTTGGTAGATCTGCCTTCTTGGATTCTGCTTCTGCTGTTCGTGATGAACAAGATAATATAAATTCGTTGAGACGTGAAAGAAGAAAGCTAGTTGATTCAAGTTAAGTGACATCCGCTATATTTTTGGTCTCACGCGGATGTTGCTCTTTGGGAAGTTGGAAAATTTTTCTTTTTCTCCGTTCGTGGAACACGCTACAAGGTCATCTGACAGTTACAGCAGGCCGGGAACTTACGAGACGAATTTGGTTTAATTAGAGGTGCTTTGTAGGTAATAATTAGTGACTACAGTATATGGTATGAGTGTGTTCAAGCAAATAACCATCACTGGCTTTTATTGTTCTGTCGATGGCGACAAATCCTTCCGGTTTCTGCCTCTCTTTTGTCTTATTGTAAGATTCTGTGAATTACATATACCGGTAGTTGTTTCTTCCTCTTCTTTTCCTTTCAATCGCACAACAATCTCATCCTGTAACACCTCCTCTAAACATGTCCTAACTTGGGTATATCGGTATTTAAATTCCGTCTGCGAAATTGGTCATTTTCTCTGTGGCTACAAATACGCTAAATACAGTAAGAAAGGATATTTAAATGCAGCATTAACTCAATCTTGTTGTGGTCTGATTGTGGGTAAGTAAGTAGATAGGGTAATGATGTTCTCTTGAATGATCTAACCTGAATGAAATTGTAACTATTAGGAAACTTTCTCGGAATTTCAGGGTTTGTATGAAGGTATTATAGGAGGTTGCCTAAGTTGCTCCTCTGACCTAAAAATGTTTCATTTGGGTGCAATTTAGTACCTACTTGGTTTGGGAACTGCTGACAACCTAACATACTGATGGGGCAAAAAAGTATATCTATATATTCCTCTTCCGTTATGGTTAGAATGTCAGATTATGTGAGCATGCAAATTTTGGCAACTTAAGCGCAATTCCTTTGGGAGAAATCGATGATATTTAAATCAGATTCTAGTTTTTGGAGAGTGATGAAAAAGTGTCGAATACCCTTATAGTTTTAAATTACTGAAAAAACAAACAAACTGGAAAGCAAATACAAAGTAATGGATACTAGATCGAAGGCACTACCTGTTGGAGGGTATGTTCTTCACGGCCGCCATCTTGAATCTCATTTGATTTTGTTACGTGGGAAGGAGGTCGTGTAACATGTTATTCTGAGCTAGACTGTTACTGGAAATGCGTTTTTGAACTCAGTTTTGCGGTGAATGTATTATTGTGAGAGATAAGTTTATATAACATTAGTCTGGGCTAATGATTCAATAAACTGAAAACCCTTATTTCATTATGAAATAACAAAGGAAATGAAACCCAAATGTATATAAATCCATATGGATAGGGCACCATAGGCAGGAACAATTTGTATACATTTAAGTTTCATTTCTTTCATTAATTCAAAACGAAATGGGTGTTTTCAGGCTATTGCATCATTAACTCAGACTAATGCCACATACTCATATCTCTCAAAATAATACATTTACGGCAAAACTGACTTCAGAAGCACATTTCCCGTAAACTTCCAGCTCAGAATGACATGTTACACGGTCCCCATCCCATGTAAGAAAATCAATCGAGATTCAAGATGGCGGCAGTTAAGAACATATCCTCCAACAGGTAGGGCCTTCCACCTAATACTTATTACTGTGTTAACTTCCATTTCTTTCAGCATTTAAAAGGATAAGGGCATTTCATCACTCTCCACGAAAAAGAATATTACTTCTATTTCTATATCATCGATATCTCCCAAAACAATTGTACTTGAGTTGTCAAAATCTGCATGCGCACATACTTTGCCATCCTAACCATGACGGAAGAATGAAATTTATATATTTTTCGTGCCCCATCAGTATGCTTGCTTATCAGTTCATAAAGACCTCCCTAGAAATTTGATTGATAATATTAAAAACAAAACAAAAAAACAAAAACACTCAAACATGTCCCAAGTACTGAAAAATGTATCCTGCAATATTCTCTCATCTGTAGTTTTTCGCGCTGAAAAATGGCAGCATACCGTATACGCTCGTGTATTATTCGTGTTTATGTAATGTCCGCACCTCAATATTCGGGAATGAGTGGAAGGAGAAATATTGACCCGTATAATGTCTGCACTGGCATTTCGCATTTTAGCTTCTGTATTTAGCTGTACAAAAAAATGCATTTCCCATTGATGAGTGAATGTATGAAAAATCAAAAGATCTGGTGACATCTCGAATTCTTGCTGTATTGTCTTACTTTTTAAGTAAACAAGTCGGTCGGTGATACATGCTTCTCCCTTCTCCTCATTAGCCCTCTATCAACTCCTCTGACTTCTCCTCTGGCACCCAGTGTTTCTTTTAGAAGATTTCGTCGTGGGAGGTTCACGAAAATTATAAATAATGTATATTGACTCCAATGTACTAAATTATAATAAAAATAATGTTACTTATCAATATGTTGTACTTAGTTAACTCAAAATAACATGAACAATATTTATAGAATGTGTTTTTATATACCTATTTCAGTATACGCATTAGTAATACAAGTGCTGAGACTAATTCTTCCTAGGGAGCGGTTGAAAACCCCCGGGGGAGGGCAAAGTGCCTTCCCCCCGAAGGCATGCCTGAAAGAAACAGTGCAGGCACCTCAAACACAATGAATGGAACTGAAGCTAATTTTTTGTTGTTTCTTTTTATTGTGGGAAAAGGACGTTTACGATCAAGATTGTAAAAAGGACAGTAAAACTGACACCGGTAGTTCGTCCGAAGATGATAGTTCTATTTTGCTGGAATTTAATACAGAAGAGTTGCACTCTCGAGACACACGTTTCAAGATAGTTCAAGTTGAAGCTGACCCAGGACGAAATACATCCTAACGTTAAGAGCCCTCAGTACCTACACCATGTTTTTAAATATATATTTTTAAATATACAAAACAAGTGACAAATAACAATGAAATGTTGAAAAGCATCCTCGATAATAGGTGTGAATGTGTATCAAATATCTACTTGAAATTTTAAAATTATTGATTGCAGAAATTTGAATGCCCGTAACGGTGAACATCATATGTCAGACTTTAAAATTTTTCATCTACAACTAAGCACTTCAAATTGTGTGGATTAGTTCGTTTTATCAGGGCCACTTTCCAAAATTTCATCGCTGCCCGTTATTTGTCCAGTATTTTTAAAAAATGTAAAAAAAAACACAGGAAATCACGACCAGTGGCGAAGCTTGGGATAAACAAATGGGTAGAGACAATGTGGAATGAAAAAGAAACCACATATTCCCGTATTGCTGCTGCTACATTAAGCAGTACCTATAGTTGCCCCTGAAAATACCAATATAAAATTATAACATATTAGAGAGAAAACAAAATAACTATTTTTTAAAAATTTTTTTTTTAAGAAAATGGAGAGACACTGTATACCCTGTCTATCTTTAGCATTCGCCACTGGTCACGACATTGCTAGTCTGTCTCTACAGAAGGTTGATTCAGTTAAGATGGGACGATTTGACCTTGGTCTCATTCCACCCCAGGGGTGCACGGCGCTTTCGTTGTAGGCATGATGTGACAGTAGCAGTGTGGAGTTGCTGTGGGTAGAGTTTGACGTTCCTTCGTTTCTTCTATTGCATCGGAAGTTCCTGATATATGGGAACGCTACATAGTTGTACTTTCCAAAAAATACATATACAGTTCATCAAGAATAGTGTAGTGGTGTAAAAGCAGAGGACTGTCAATAGCACAAGAATGGGTTTCCTTTGTTAATGGCACAAGAAAATTACGGAGACAATGGGTACAACTAGCCCGGACCGCAGCGTGTAAGGGCTGGTGTGATGAATTAGATAGAATCCACAAACGCAGCGCCGCCACGCAGGCACATTCCAATCCACAGTATGGTACATAATTCACGACAATTTTTCAAGCGAACTACAACATAAAGCACCTGAACACGCCTTGAAGGAATATCATATCAAAAAACTTGTTTCCAACGCCTGAAAATTGTACGAGCGCTACTTTGCGGGGGATAAGTGCGATACCTTGCTCGATCTTCTATCGCGTATTACAGCAGGAAGAAGGCTGAGTCGTGCATCCGTGTTATCATGTTTTCGTCAGACCCTCCTATGGACTTTTGCGCCATTGCATTGGTCTCTTCAAGAGGCATTGCTTCAAGTCGTCCCGCCGCTGTTGAGGGTCTTTGGATAATCTTAACAGGTTTGGGACAATATTCCGCTTGCTCATCTGCGACGAAGCCTTCTACAGCGGAAATTGCGATGCAGAGCCATAGTCCAGGGCCAGGCTGGTGGCTGTCACATTCAACACCATCGCTGGTGGCGGAAGAGAGTTTCACCATAAGTAAAGTTGTTCCATCTGAACTGAATCAACCTGCTGTATAAGTAGAAATTCTGTGCCTACTTAGCCCAGCAGCACACAAACGTGTTCTGAACGTCGAATTTTGGTTTATTTTGTTGGTTAGTCGTTATTGGTTGAAAAAAGTACGTTCAATTTTAAATCATATTTCAACAAAGACTTGATACTGTTGGTAAGATGTTAGTTCGACGCGAATTGAACTGTTATTTTCACCTATGGTATAGATTTCATTTTATGGGATTATTTCTAATTTAATGGAATAAAATTTGTAATTAAAAGTTAATTGAATACCACGAACTATTATTTTTTGTGTCCTCTTTTGTATGTTGAAAAAACGTTGAATTTCAGTCTATATTCCAACGATAATTTGATTTCGTTGATATTATGTTAATTAAGGAGATTTTTAACTGTGCCCTAAGTTTAATTGCGCTTCATAAGTGTCTTTTCAAGTTAATTGCATAAAAAATGGTGCATAAAAACGAATAGAATAAAATTAACTACGTTTCTCGTGTTCTCATTTGCATGTTGAAAACATATTGAATTTTAAACTATATTTCAACGTACATTTAATTTTTAGTTAATAGGAAGTATGACATATCAAGCGTGTTTCAGAAGCTACATGGATGAGGGTAGCAGCAGACCGAGATATGTGGAGAGACGAGGGGAAGTTTTTTTCATCCAGCAGTGGATTGAAAACGGCTGAATATGATGATGATATTACACTTAATAAGAAATACAATTTTAATAGTGCAGCTATGGTTAAAGTGTTAGAGAAGAAAAAATACACATAACGAAGAAAGAAGGAAAGTATTCTTTATTATAATGGTGAAACAACCCGTCTGGATTTGTTTCAAAATTGCCTTTTACTACAGATACCGTAAGAGAGTAGTGACTCCGTGGCAAAAGGGATAACGTGACGAGCAGTACCAACGACGACTGCAGAATGTTCCAGCTTCGAATCCCATAGCAGATGGTTGAATCATTTACTGTTGGAAAATTAATACTGTATACCATGATGAAAGCAACGGACAAAATGCAACTAAATGTGTATACCAATAGATAGCAACCATGCTCTGTTTTGGCCAACTGAACCCGTTTCTTCATCGTCCGCTTTTTGATTTCAACATGTTTCTTCTCAACCATTATTCAACGTCGCATAAACCATTGAACAGGCGTACATTTCGGAATATTTACAACGTTAAAATTACGTTTCGGTACTAACGTTTAATAAACGTATTTTCAGCGTATGTGTGCTACTGGGGTATTAGTTAGGTTTAACATTTAGACAATATCTTGAGATTAAATTAAATTTAGTAACGCATAAGATTAGAATGCGTTTATGTAATTTATACAGCACGTGAAACCTGGTGTACGCTTCTCGTACGACTGGCTATGCTTTTATATATGCTTCTCGTACTAAACTCACCCCTACTCATCAGTCCTGAAACACATCTTTTGTTCGTGGTGAATGACTCCCGCGATTATAAAATGTGTGCTGTGTTCCTGATTTATCATTCAATTATTTGGCTTCGTGTCCAATTCTGACTGAACATGTTCATTTATACAAGATCATGCGCAATGAAACAACTGAATTAATAAAGCCGTCTCAGTGATATCTAGTTCAGACAGAGCACGACCGCAGCGCCAGATGAAACATTTATATTGAATGGCCTGTCGTTTATGCTCTACTCACGATTGTGCCCACCCTAACAGAATGAAAACTCACGTTGTCCGTGAATTTCTTTGAGTAACAAACATTTGATAAATTCAGATTAACAACAGATTAGGTAAGTAGGTAGTAGATTGGTTCAGAATTCAGATCAACAGAGATGCATTTGTGTATGAACGTTACAGCTAAAACAAATTATATTCTTTATATCCATGCAGTTATATTTTGATTGGTATTTCAATGGTTTTGCATGTATAGGCTTTCAAAGGTCACTCACCGTCTCCACTGCTTTTTTGCTGTTTTTGTAGCAGTAAACCTGTTCTTTCTCATCTTCCGTTATATAGCGGTTACCGTCGAAGATTTCGGACAGGCACTGCGGCGTAAGCGCGCAGGTTCGATCCCCGCTGCCGGCCATCCTGATAGGTTTTTCTGTGTTTATTTTAGTTTCATCAGGTGAATGCCAAGATAGTACTTATATTAAGGCCCTGCCCTGCCCGTACTTTTCTCTAATCCCGCCTCCAGTAGAGTGCTCGCCGACAGAATCGTCCTGCAGACTCGTGACGGGGTACGGTGCTAATCCAGACCATACGAAAATGAATAAGTAAAAGTGTTCTTATCCATACGGATTGAGCGTTGTACATACTGATTTCCCAATTGTAAGCGTTGTATATTGTATACTATAAACCATAAAAATGTGAATTAGTTGTTCCTTATTTCTTGTTTCCTGGAAGAAGTAACAATCTTAGACAGATAATTTTTGTACTTTTCTGCATCGTATCGAGACAGAACTTTCTCCTCAGAATAATACACCAGAGAAAAGAACTAAGTTTGTGGAAGAAAGAGATAATAATCTTGTTTGACACTTTCCCTCGATTGAATTAAAATGTCAACGAGCTACTGGAATTCATTTGTTTTGTTGATTGACGACTGTCTCACTCGTCAAAAATGAAAATTTCTGATTGAGTCATTGTGTTTCCGAAACATGTTCAGAAGTGAAAGATCTTTTTTGTCTTTTCTTTTCCGCGGTCGAAAGTTAATTTCTCATTCACTCCTTCTGTTGATTAATTCCTTGCCTGTTTTTTTACCACCCCATGTAACGAAACAGGTGGTATTAAATTATAGGAATACCGTTGGCACCGGAAGTTGAAAAGGGGAGAGAAAGGAAACTTCCGGTCAAATAAGTGTATTTTTTTTCACTTTGGCGGAAGCACCTGTATGGTTGGCCGAACTTTTGTAGGATTTTTTTTTTTTTATACTTTGTATCCCGCTCCATGGTTTTTTTTCACGGTTTCGGTTTGATTTTAAAAAACATTTTGAATGAAATGAAATACTCTTTCAAAGATCTACTAGCAGTGAAAAATATATATCACAGAATACAAATAAAGGAATCTGACTGTCAGAAATTCTTTATAGAAAGAAAACATTAATATGGTTACTATAAGAAGACTGAGGAAATGCCAACGACATGCTTTCAGTTTTTGTTCATTTTTACTAAACGTAATTTTTAAAGAATAAAGG
>JAGDQP010043490.1:0-16205 GCA_022664845.1 Lepisma saccharinum | reverse complement strand
TTCTAACCTACTCGTAATGGTACACCTTCATACCAAATTTCATTTCTTTATCTCGAACGATGTGAAAAATGGTATTTCAGCTGCCATTTTCGATCCAAGATGGCGTCTTTAGAGATATTTTGTAATATTTTCATAATCTACTAATAATGTTGTACTGTCAAACTAAATTTCATTATTCTAGCGGCAGCCGTTTAGGTGTGTATTCTTTAAAATTTTAGGGTTGGCTTCCATTTTGAATTCAAGATGGCAACATTTTCAAAATGTCGGAATTTTTCCTTTATCTACTTATCATCCTCTACCTTCATACCAAATTTCATGTTTCTAGCTTACTCCAAACACCCTAAACAATATGATGAGTGAGTCAGTGAGTGAGTGAGTGAGTCAGTTAGCCTAAAATGTGCAATTTCAGGGGTCCACAACTAGAACATAGTTTGAGATACGAATATGAAATTTTGTACATCTGTACATATTTACCATATCTCCTTAACGGCAAAAGTTCATATTCCTATCTTTAACATCTTTTTTCTTACGGGGCCCCCAAATCGTCGATTTTGCCATAAA
The DNA here is from genome assembly GCA_022664845.1 of Lepisma saccharinum. Classification (NCBI taxonomy): domain Eukaryota; kingdom Metazoa; phylum Arthropoda; class Insecta; order Zygentoma; family Lepismatidae; genus Lepisma; species Lepisma saccharinum. The sequence goes on along the minus strand of JAGDQP010043490.1, from coordinate 15,644 downwards.
CTCTTGTTCCTGTATAACATGCTTCTGGCAGTGCTGACGTTTTCTGACGTGAAGAACTTGGCTCATGCACTGCCGTGCATGTTGATATGTGACAGAAACGTCAGATGAAGCCAGACTTCAATCTATGTTCTATCATACAAATAGAAGTTTGTGTAAAGTTCAAGACGGGGGTCTAATATCTTCAAATGTAAATATCAATCGCGAAATTAACGTTGTTACGAAGTGGGGATGTGACGGCACAGAGCAAAAAGAAGCAGAAGTTGTCCCACGAGCATTGTTCACCGTAACCGAAATCTCATAAGGATAACACAATTGTTTGGCACCTTTCACTTTGTATTATGGTGGATACAAATTACTATTTACCTGTAAGACTTTCTGTCGAATTATGTTCCATGTGGGTATGGAAAGATTTGTGTATACCACTAAAGCAAGTGCTTGTTCAGGAGATAACGATTCCAACTCAGACGATTTTCGATTCTTCATTATTGTAGTCCCTCTGTTTGGAAAACTTTCACACAGATCATTCATTCACTATTGTAGCTGAAACTCTTTTTCCACTTCTCGCAAACTGGGTACTGTGGTTAACGATAATTCTTCCTGACTTGTAGTTTCCATGAGATTTGTTTTACTTTTCGTATCTTTGTCTTCATACTAGAGAATTCAAAATCCTTTGGAGGCTTCGCACGTCTTCTGTTAAACTCAGTTTAAGAAGTGATTGGAAGTGCTTGAATCACCGCTTGGGGTAATGTAAACACTGCTCGAAGCCAGGCATGGTTATCTTGCACAAACCGATCTCGATGGCTGGCTTCTTTACTCCATTTCTAATCTAGTTATTCAAATAAACTTTGAACACTTCTCTTTAGATTATGCTTAACATCTGATGGGATTGAATAAACCCCCATTTGATGGACAATATACGTATATATAGCCTTCAGTCGGCCATTCTTACTTCTTTGTGAGCACATACCAAGTATATTTTGACGAAGTGTCTCCATTTCTGAAAAAGATGAGAAAATTGCTAGATGCACAAATTTTCGCAAACTTTTTTTTTAATAATTCTTTCAAACAAGATAACCTAACTTTATTTTACATGTATTGGTTACATGGAATATTGTGGTAATCTAACCTAAAAGTTTAATGGAAGTTGAAATATAAGCATTTTAAAATTTAAAATTTAGCTGCAATTTCACATGTGTTTCTCAACGTTAGCAAATCAATATTTGAAACATTCAGCTTACGCATATTTATCTTGAAGAATACGACTATATAACAACATAACTGCACTTTTTCTATATAGTTCAAGTACATCACATGTAAACATTAAACTTATGTGACTACTTCATGCTGCTTAAATATATTATTGGTGCTTACACTTTGAGGTTATTATACTTACTCAATCTTCAATTGCCCAAAAAAACTAAATATTATATCGTAAAGAAAGGATATTTTTTCATTGATATTTTGTATTTTCTTGTTTATTCGAAACAACAGCGGAATTGCATTCTTGTCCCGCTAGAATGCGAAAATATCACACCGTGGGGCCTGAGTTCAATTCCGGACCAAAAAAATTAAAATTATAAATTCAGGATGGCGGCAGCGCGAAACGTGATAATTGTTGTAAATCGTCTTATTTTCGTGTAACTTGATATATGGAGTGTATTTCAAGAGGAGCTGAGTTTAATTTCCAAGCTTAATAGTTTACTTCAGAAATCTAAAGTAACAGTAGATCGAATTTCTCCCATAATTGAAATCAACATCACTTGGAGTTTCCACACATGATTGCGAACATCACAGCCTTGTCCATATCCTGTCCTAGTACATCAATTTTATGTCGTGGACTTATTAGACATCAGATGGACGTCCAATGGATGTCCAACCAATGGAAGTTGAAAAACTATACCTTGTGCACGTGCACGGGACTACAAAAATGAATGTGTGTCCGGAAGATGGACACTATAGACATCCAGGAAATAGATGTCCAACTGAAGGTTATTGTGGACGTCCACTGGATGTCTAGGAAATTCATTTTCCGAAGTTGGACATTGTGGAAATATAAAAACATTATGTCCATATGAGGAGCATTGCGGATATCAAGCGGATGCAGCGAAGACTGCTATTGTGGAAGTGCATTGGATATACAGAAACTTGATGCTTCTGTGTTGGATAATGTTGAGTGGACGTTCAGTTAATGTCTATAAAGCGAATCTAAATGTGTAGGCCATTGTGGACGTCCAATTGATGTCCATAACCTGAATGGTCATAAGACGCACATTGTGGACGTCCAATTGATGTCCATAACCTGAATGATCATAAGACGCACATTGTGGACGTCCGAAAGTTGTCTACAAATTGAACTTACTTGGGAAGCAGAAAATGGATTTGCATTGCAGAATAGTGAGCAAAATAAATATATTTAATGAGCATGTCCTTTGAAATATACACAAGCACACACATAATTCGACAATATTGAATTTTAATTAATTTGTCTTTTTTATATGTCTCAGGCGCAGGATAAGATTGGGTAATGGAGACAATTATGAAAGGTAGTCTCCCAGGCCTTAGTTTGTGATATATCTGATCACACTGATGTAAATACTTACAATCAACTAGTCTTTACTTAGTAAGTCAAAAAGCAAAGTCCAAAATACATTCTGTGCCAATAAATTATCAACAAGTAATCCATTGTAATTGGGAAACTTCCAATTCGCTGACCCTTATGTAAAGAAGATAGCATCAAATACATTTCTCTCATGTACAAAACTTATATGTGTTTTCAGAACTGTGTTCACAATATTTCATCTTAATTATATGATATCCACAAGTATTACTACATATAAATTTAATGAGTCACAAAACAGACCTATTAATCTCAGAAACAATACCTTTCGAAATCAACACAAAATACCTTTGTATTATACTTGTTTCTCAAACAACCATAATGCCGCCAACTACAATTTGCTCACATTTTTGTCATGAACCAAACTCGACCACTTTGAGAATTAACTAAAACAAAGACAACTACCTTCTTTTAATACAATTGAGAATGACCTATCCCAGATAGCATGTTGGTTAGCTTCAAGTCTTCACTATACTTGATTTTGACTTGCTAGACTTTCCTGGCAATGCACGTCTGCAGCAAGTTTTTTAAAGGAAGTAACCTGCACATGACGTAAACTTGATTTTAACTTGCTATATTTTCCTTGTATCGCAGGCCCACAGCAAGTTTGCAGTAGATGTTCATGATCTACTGATTTGTATATCAAGTTCAATGACAACTAGATGAAAGTCTGCAAAGCAAGTGTCTTAGTTCCACTTTTTAATACCAGCTGGAACAAGTATCAAATCCGTTGACAGTACCGCCACCGCTACTGTCCTATTTTTGTATTTGTTTTATATTTCTTTGGTGGATGTGAGTGTCTTGAGGATAACGTAACTTTCTGGTAAATATTCAATAATACATTTAGAAGAAAGTTGTTACGTGAAATGTTATTAACCTGCAAAAATAGTAACGCGGTACGTAGCCTAACCTTGTATGTAAGTAGTAAAAACTTTGAATGCAGTAATATGATGTGGCATGCATGACTCGCTACTGTCTACTATCACTTGCAGAAGTCTTGCCGGGCTAGGGAAACTCTTGCAGAAGCTTGCTATGAAAAATTATACACATACTTGCAGAAGACTTGCAGTACAAGTAAAAGGCTTGCAGTGCAAAGTGGAACACTTCCAGCAGGCGTAATGAAAACTTACACATAGTTGCAGCAGACTTGCAGCGCAAGGTAAACTCTTGCAGATGGCTTGCTATGCAAATTTATAAGCAGGTCCGCTGCAAGTTCGAAGTGCGGAAATTTGGAGGTTTGTATTAAACTTGCAGTAAACTAGCAGCTATGCAATGCAAGTCTACTGCAAATTTGTTTCACTTGAGCTGCAAGTCAGCTACAAGTTTGTTGCAAGTTTTCCTTGCCAACTGGGATCCTTCGAAACACTAATGCTTCTGTCCAATGTAGTTACAATGTCCCAAAACAGTTTGTAGGTACCATCCAGACATTAGTGAGAGTGAAGAATAAAGTTTCAACTTTATGTTCCCATATGGTTGAATGTAGATTAAACAAACTAACTTGGTGCTGAGACGAAATATCTAAATGAGGCTGCCGAGTACGTGCCTCAAGCGCTGGGCAGCTACGTATCTAGAAAAGAGTTTCGGGAGAAATCCAGTTGCTTCGAGGAGTTCAAGGTGTATCTTTGTGTGAAATGTGTAATAAATACATATAGTAACGCATAAGTTTATACTAATTCTGCATGTACCTCTGAGTTTTAGAGATCCGGATCCATCCCTTTAAATATGTCCCTGGCGCCGGATGATGAGTATAGTCTAGTAATATGTGCTTAATATAAAATATTACGGCGTATATATAAAATGAATAATAATACGATAGCACTCACCAAAGCCACCATAGGCTAGTGAGGAAAGTGTCGGATTAAAAAGCAGATGAGGAAATAATAGTTTCGAACCACACCATAGACAGCTGGAGATTTGACACATTACAAGTAAAGACGAGAGAAGCGGAGCGTTCTCTCAACGTTCGTATTACATTTGTATATCAAGAATATTTTTCTGTGAGAAATAACGAGGAGCTTATGTAATGTGCTAGAAAATGTTTTTTCGACATTCATATGGCATCAATACGACTACATTCGGACGTCCATTGGACATACTTATTATGTGCATATGACGGATATTGTAGGTTTGCTGCGATGTCCATTCGATGCACAAGTCCATGTGGTAAAACATTTCGATCTCCACCGTAGTCCACTGGACTTATGTGTCATAAACATATGGATGGATTTTCTAGGTATGCTGGCACGTACACTGGACGCCCTTTGGACAACTTGTGGACATCCACAAAACATCCGTGTGCTGTCTAGAAAATTTTACGAAAATAATATCATTTCTAACGATTATGACATTTCGCGCTGACAGTCATGATCTTAGATTTCAAAATTCAACATTTGTTGCTTTGAAAAACTCAGCGTCCGTTGGAACACCCACATATAAAAATAAACGAACATCAGATGATATTTAACAATTAGAACATTTTGCACTATTATCATCTTGCATTTCAAAATTCAACAAATTTGTCTTCGAAATTCAACTCAGCGTCCCTGGGAACTCCAACATTAAATTTTACGAAAGTCAGATGACTTATAAAAGTTATTACATTTTGCAGTGCAGTAATCTTTGATGTGTAATTTCAACGTTTTTAACGTCGTAATCGAACTCAGCGCCACTTGGAACCCTTACATATGAAATTTCACGAAAACCATATGAGTTTTTAAAACCAATAATGATATGTCGCGCTTCCGCCAATTTCGATTTCTAGTTTCAATATTTTTGGTCTTATAATTGAACTGCGCGCCCTTTGAAACCCTTACATATGAAATTTAAGGAATATTTGATGATTTTTAACTGATATTTCGGGCTACCGCCATCTTGTTTGGTCTCGGAATTGAACTCAGCGTCCCTTTAAATCACCACATATGAGATTTCACGAAAATAATTATTTCTAGCAATTATGACATCTTCGTCATCTTCTATTTCTTATTGTAATAATTTTGATCTCCGCACTGAACTCATCGCCCCTTGAAAGACCTACATGCGAAATTTCACAAAGATCGGATGATTTTTACACGAGCTCCAGCCATCTTGTATTATTTTTTTTACACTTTTTGACCTTGGAATTGAATTTAGCGTTCCTTGAAAGTCATAGGTATTAAATTCCTTGTACTTACGTCAAAATGTTAGTATCGTAGTTGTTCTACATCTTTTCCCAGGTACTGACTGAAAGCCTAGAAAGGTTTCGTAAGATAACCCAAATTTATGTGTGTTTGGTTGGCAGCACTGAAACCCTTTTAACCAGTTATATAATGCTAAAGGCAAACATTTAACCCGATTACGTAATTCGAACAAGATCTCCACTCGAGCAGTTTGAGCACTCGAAACGTATTCACGCTGAAACTTTCTCCTAGATATTTGCCTTTTCTTCCAAGTTTAGAGCGTGACTGTTTGGGACTTCCCATTTTAGGAGTTCGAAATGTGCTCGATGTACATCTCTAGCTACAGGTCTGCTTTTTCAACCGATGATCCCGACCACCAGAGGTGAGAGCTCTACCATTAAGCCACTGGGGCCCAATATTGATAATATTATGATTGACTTAGACTCGTTAATATAATTCATTCAGGAATGTTGAATAAATAAAGTTAAATTATATTGTAAATTATAAATAAACAGTTAACTCATTACTACGTATTTACTTGTATAAAATATTTACTTGTACTTTAGAAAACATTCAGTTATCAAACATTCATATATAATATTGCTCATAGATAGAAGTGTATAATATACATACCAATAGGTAAACGGATGAGAGATGAAGAACGCCATTGTAGAGTCGAAAAAGATAATAATTTATCTCGAAGCCTTCAAGGCAGACAACCCAACATACCTTCGAAAGGGTCATTCATGTCTCCACTGTCGGGGGTTCAAAAATACAAAATAACATGTCAAATTACAAAAAAACAGACTGGAAGGTTACATAATGTTGATTAAAAAAAGCTATTCAATATTCGTGAAATACTGTATATCTATGAGCATTTAGAATTTCGTTGAGTTTGATTCCGAATTAAAAACTTTTAATCTCTAAATTCCACAGCAAGGTACCATTAAACAATCTTTAAACCTGATAAAGCTAAGTTATTAAGAAGAATCCCCCACTTTCAGTCACCATATAATTAATAGACTATTTATAGGGAATTTTTAGCTTACATTTAGCATCAGTTTACCTACATTTGCTTCAATTGAAGCGCTAGTATCCCCCTCCCCATACAGAGAAAGCAAAGTAAACAAGAAAGACCCTCCACTTTCAATCTGCAGATTATTAGAGTCGAGTAATTTTCCAAGTTCTTACATTCAGAATTACCTTCCATAGATTATTCAAAATTATTAAAATATTTTTTTAATCGTTACTATTAACTCCAGTAAATAACTAATAATTATTTGTCCTTTTTTGCAGATTAAGGAACGTCGTGATGGAATGCAAGATGATATTCAACCCTTCTCTGATTCAACGAATTCTCATTTGTACACTTCCAATCCTTACCTCGTCGAGTGTTCCGACCTTGTATTATGATGTGACAAGTCTAGATAATACTAAAGTGAAATACATTGAATCAGTAGGAAATATTGCTTGGTTAGGAAATCGCGAAACAATTTACAATGGTGTGCATCAATCGATTAACTATTTAATATTAAAACTTATTGCGAATGAGCATTCCGGTTTGTCTATAAAGTAATACAAATAGAACTAGTATTAATATAGTAACACCTCACGTTAAACATGTAGTATGTGAAGAACGCAGCTGTATCTCAATAGTTGTATCCTTTAACGAGAAGACGTTTGAAGCAGTTATAAGCCATTACGTAATATCAAGATTTTCGAACCCAAGTTCCAAAACAATGATTATATTGGAGGATACTAACCTACCCAAAGATCAGATAAAAACTGTATTACAATATTGTTGGGGACAGAAGAAAAAGCAGGTAGTAAGTTTCAACCCATTTTCAACAAGTAAAAATGATGAGAATGAATTTATGTGTGATGTACTGCAAGATTTGGAAATAAATACATGAAATCGTTTGGCATAGACACCTTATTTCCTGACAAACTAAATGATCTAAATGGATACACCATTAGAACTAGAGGTAATGGAAAATGTCCTATGGTGGTCTATAGGGAACAATTTGATAAACGTAATGATGTACGTATTCCTCATGGCTACGTTCATGGCTTTGACGCCAACATGATAACAACATTAGCTTATAAGATGAATGTCACACTACTCAACATAAATCGAAGACATCCTAAAAATCCAAACCATGTTGCCTATTTTCCATTCCTACATGATCTAATGACAGGAGAGTCAGAAGTTTTTCTGGGCTAGTTCCTGCTGTATCCAGAGGGAATCAAGATAGTGGATTATTCAATTGTTGTAGACACATTTATTCTGGCATTTGTAGTGTCAATAGTTTAAATAATTCATCTGTGTGAAAAGCATGACACTGGCATTTGAAACGGATGTGTGGATAGGAATTATAATATTCGTAATAGTAACAGTGCTGTTTCTCAAGTTCATCTTTCAAGAAATGAAGAAGTGCAAATTAGGAATTGCTTCACGCATACTACTTCAGCATTCCTTAGTATAGCTAACGACAGAGAAAAGTGTTCCTGAATTAATGACTTGCATTACTCATAAATGAGATATGTGTTGTATGATCCAAAAATATTTATAGAAGACATTCTCTTCTCATCCAAATGTTACGAAAGTGGGCGTTGCTTACTTCATATTGTTGACCAACCTGTGCTTGTACATTATCTTACATTCTTCTTTCAGAACTGATCATCTTTAATGTAACGTTAATGTAGATCAACTATCTAAAGCCAAATTGAAGCACTACCTTTGTATGGCTCTAATATATTTCACCGTTGCACGATATTGCAATTCTGCTCCTACAAATTCAAGTCTATAGGGTTCAAATTATTAGAGGAAAAAGTTAATTATCGTTTCAAAATTTGTCGTGATATTTAATATATCAATCAATGTTAACAGTTGCCGAAGTAAAGAATAAGAAAATCACTGCAATTAGAATTACTTTGCATATTGGTTTTTGAAAAAAATGGTTGAGTATGAACAATAAAAAGAGTAAAATAAGAAATGTTGTTTAGGTTAACACCCATCTAACGTAAATAGTGCAAATATGAAGGCACGTTATCCTTTTAATATATATGCACACTTTTGCCATGAAAGCACAACATCCAAATTTTACTTGGGGTTGTCTCTAAATCTCTAATTGTATTAAGATATCGTTAGTTGGTCAACAATGTTACATGGAGCGGTATAAAGGAGAATTGTATTTTTCATATTATTTTAAAGCAAAAGATGACTAGTGTTGAAAATGTTACTTCCTTGTAACGAGTTTAAGCTGTTTTTGTAAGAGTTAGATAAAAACAATTAGTGAATAAATATATGCTGGTTGACTGCTGGTCTTTGATTAATTGTTTTTCAGCGAACGAGGGCTTTCCTCTGTATACATGGAAAGACCTCACACTTTCACGTTAGTTTAGCTGGATTGAGTATTGAGTTGTACGTGGAAAATAGCTGTTTTTAAATCGAATGAAACAAACATTACACTATTATGCATCGACTTAATTGTGTGTTTTCCAATGAAGCTAACTACGAAATACTAATCCTATGAATATTATTCCTTTCCTATTGCCTGACTTGTGGAGCGAATTTATGTTTAGATTGCTATCGTTTCTGAAAATGAGAATTGTAAAGATGACTCGGTTAGAGACGGCAAATGGTAAACAGTGTGACAGCTACAAAGAGAAAGAGGAAGAATATATTTTACCTGGAGATATGCTGGATGAAGTGTCGAGTGATTATAGAGAATTAGTGAACTAACGCAACAGGTTGTAGTTATTTGGAATTGTTAGAAACCATGCGTATGGGAATAACTTTGCTTCAGCGAGAGTTAGGCATAATTTATTTATTGAAATTTAGAGCTACAATTTGCCTGTTCTAGGTATTTTAAAGTTTTAATTCTTTATGAAAATAATCTTTATTGGTGAAGGTAGGTACTAATTATATAAACTAAGTATTTACTAGTGTGAACGTGTGCATGTATATACTGTACTATAAATAAAATAGCTATTTGATGCATGTATTCACTAATAATAATTTAAGTTAGTTTATATTTGAATTTATCAAATGATAAATAAAATATCCATCAAACACTCTACAGTTAATCCATAAGAATTTCTATTGCTTGTTCTTTACGTATAAGTATGGTTTTTATGGTAGGAAATTATTTGATCACTACTAAATATTCTACAACTAATGTTGCTCCAAATTCAATACTTTAATTATCAGATACTATAAAATCTAAGTCACTGGGAAAAGAGTTATTGGTTACTAAGTATCTCTACAACAATTGAGATAGTTAGGTAAGCAATCAGAATGTTACCAGTTACAATCTCATCGATTTGAAATTATGGGTAACATAAATACATATAATTTAATTGTTCCACCTAACGACAAGAATAAGATTACATACCTCAACTCTAACCAGTAGAAAGTTTGGAGGAAGACGAAACTTTACAAACTACTGAATATCGAGTTGACACAGCTCAGCTTTTGTAAGCAGATATCCAGAAAAAAATGTAGATATGTTTTACAGCTTCTTTTCTCTCAAGTTTGTGAATAATAGATGATGGAACCGGATCGGCCATTTGGTTCTCGTTAAGCGTATCTCCTGGAATTTCTTTAAAGTTTTCATATTAAGTAGTCTCGAAATTACGAATTAACATTTTAAATCTCGAAACGATTATGAATACAGTATATTCCCTCTAAACAAATTCGCCTACAAGATCTGTTAACTGTTAACTGGATAAAGGATTCGAGGTATAAATTTTGCTTCAGTTTCAACTGATATGTTGCGACCAGCCTGCAAACTGATTCAGAAGGTACATTATTTAAGGGTCCCCTTCCGACTTCCTTGACTTTTTGCACTTTTGTAGAGGGGTTGAAATTAGCACACACGTATTTTTTCGGCCTAAAAACGACCCCCTCCAAAGTTCAAAAATCTCATAATGTGGAAGTGTTAAAACACAAAATGTCCCTCTGTGATTTCCATGAAACTTTGGAGGTGTGTAGAGTGGTTGAAACTATCAGAGAGATAATTCTTTGTTTGGTCAGAGAACGGTATGAGGATGCAACTGCTTACAAATTTCAAGAATACCACAATGCCGAAGAGCCAAAAGTCAAAGGAATGTGCAACGAATAAGGTCAATTTGCCAGTGAATATCACAGAAGGTACAGTGAAACACACAAAGCATGTAACATAGGAATAACTACTAATGGTACTCCAGTTATACAGTTATACCAAAATAATACGAAATGTTTCTTGTGTATGAACAAGACAGTGGAGGAGAAGGGTTTCCCCTATATACAATTTATGTTGATCTATATAAAGAAGAGGAAGAGAGAAGAGTAATCAAACAGATAACTCTAGAAAACTGAAAAGGTAAACTTGTCATTCATGATCCCGATATCACATATATTTTCGCAAACCGAATATATATACAATCATCATTTATACAAGATGCCGCAGCGTGTTTGTAACATCTACTGCTTTCAGAAAGTAAAATAGTAACTCGTTAATGTCACCGATCTGCCATTACGAAGTAATGTAAATGAGCTTGGAATTAAACTAAGAAAGCTACAACTTGATTCCTTTCAAGGTTTCAAGGTACATAAACATCACAATATTGGTACTCCACAAAAAACAGTTTAACAGTAATATTTGTTGACGCTATGCAGATCGTATTACCGGCACTTCGACACAAAATCTGTAGTGTTATTGTATCGACTGAAAACGGAATGTCACTGGAATCTCGAATGACTGTGGCCTTTCGTCAAAGTAGCCATGTTTATAGCATGCATATTGGAAGACGTGTCGAAATCTAGGTGATGACAACTAATTATGTGAGAGGAATTGTAATTTAATAATAATATTTCGTTGGTGGAGATCAATGTCATTTCCAAACAAAAAGTTACATCTCCTAATTTTAAACCCTCTACACACTTGCATGGTTTCAGAAAAATCTAAGATGGTCATTTTGTGTTTTAGCAATTTTAATTTTTGTCATGCTTGAACTTTGGAGGGATACTTATTCTCCTCAAACTTTTTTGGACCAAAACAAAAATGTATTCTAATTTTAAATTCTCTACAAACGAGCAAACTTCCAAGGAAATCGAATGGGAACATTTCGTTTTAATAACCTCACATTGTGCCATTGTTGAACTTTGGAAGAAGTTTTGTCCCCTTCAAACCACTTTTCGTCAGAAACAAAAATATGTGTGAAATTGTCACAGAAAAAATGACAGCCGCCGCGACCAGGATTCGAACCCGGATCTCACAGTTGCCGGTTAGGTATGCTACTAATGACACCACCACGGCTTGGTAGCATACCTAGCTTGCAACAGGGAGATCCGGGGTCGAGTCCCGGTCGCGGCGGCTGTCAATTTTTCTGTGACAATTTCAACATTTACCAACACGAGATTTATTGTGAATAAGATAATAAAAAATATGCCCGTCTGCTGATTTTAACCTCACTACAATGTGCAAAGTCTGAAGGAAATCGGAGGGAATACTAAGATAATGTTCCTTGTTAGAAGAAAAAATCGCTTTTGATTTCGAGAAAAGTATTTTATTGTTTCCACATTTTGTCATATTAAGACTCCGAACAAGCTCCTTAATTATTCACTTCTTGTTAAATAACCTTAGTTCACAACTTTAGCATATATTTAGCATTCAAAATGAAATTATAGCGACATTATTTTTGACTATTCCCAGACTACACGCAAATAATTTTACTGCAAATGAAGCTTTCAAAATCCACTATTAGGACCTCATATAGGAATCATCTGCAGCTTTTCCAATTTTCAAAAAGGCTATTTACTAAGTAATGTGTTTGAACAGAAGGTAACCACAACTAAACCGCTGAATTTATGTTTATTATTTAGAGTATTTTGCAATATTGTTCGAGCAATATTATTTTTAGAATGAAACACGATCACTACTTGCAATTTAATACACGTTGTTATGACGAATTAAAGTTAGTGTGTATGTTGAATCATATAATTGAAAAGGGCACAGAGGAGTCTCATAATAAAGATAATGACAGGCATGTTAAGTCCTGAGAGTAACACATAAAAGAACTACTAATGGATTAGAGACAAAGCAATATTGACCATGGTTTCTTGTAGTGCTAACTTTGAAACTATCGTTCTTAACTTTGAGTCATAAAAAGGTTAGCATTCAATTTCTCACAACTACCAGCTTTGATGATCCTTCTTATTAGAAAATTCATCCTCGGAAGAATCGGAGACCATTTCTCTACAGAAGAATCATAAGGAGTACACTATGGCAGCCTGCGTAACAATATGTAAAAAAGGACCGGTCTCATTTGTACAAATTCATCTTAATAAACTTGATTTCTGAATAGATTCTTTCCCAAAATAAAGTAACATTTCGGAAAGTTGTAATTTGTTGTAGTACAGTATTAGTGTTTCTATCTGGGACGTACTGTTTGGTCATTTCCACCATAACAGGATTGGACGATTTCCTAATTGCATCTTTATGAGATGGATAACTTTGAACTTGCAATCTCGTTGCCGCTTCATCATCCAAAGTTTTCAGGTTATCGTAGTTGAAAGGTAACGTTAACATTTGTACCAGAAAGGCAGCATAAATACAGCTTGCAAATATATTGTGAATACCATAATCAAAATTTTCAATGAAACTGTGCCAGGTACACAGACTGATTGTTGCAAAATAGTGAGAACACATCGAAAAGAGTATTGCTGTGACCTATGAGAACCTTTCATCCCCTCGACGAACATGTCTGAAAAGTTTCAAAACCAAAATAGTCACTGTGATGCTAAGTAAGATACGAGCATCACTCGCTAGTTTGAAAGTTAAGTGTTACATTCTTCCAAAAATAAATTTTGAGCAATGTAAATGAATACCTGCACATAAATAATGGCTGTTATATTCAGTTATATGAATATATTTATTAACTACACAAAATACCTGCATAAGTAGAAACCTAAAAACAAATAAAGAGCAGTCGCTTTGGCATGAACCCCAATAGCTATTTGAAACATCTTGTTAGTAGTGACTTGTTACTGCTCTTTCTACAGCTTCCCAGTAGCTGAGTTTCCACTCCAGTCTAATCACTGGTGTCTATGGAAGTAGCTACGTTGAAACATGTACATATCATTTTGCAACCGGATAGAGTTCAGCTATGATATTAGTTTTTAATTGCTTTTCATATGTAGTTAGGTACGTTTTCATCCACCCCTCCGTAAACAAAATAATAATGACATGTGTATTCATTTGTAAACTATTCGATAGTAAAATACAAATGTTTATTAAAGTACTGAATACGTTGAAGTCAATACACACCCCAAGTGACCGGATTCGTTGGTCTTTCTCTGAAACATACGATTAAAACACATTATTTATGTGGTCGAAATTATAATAGTTAAAAGAATCCAGAAAAAAATTATTTTATGTGGAACGTATTATAGAGACACTAACGTAGTAAATTAACCCCAAAGCGAATAACCAAATTGTCTATTAAATAATGTTTTTAACTGGAGGTCTGCACAGAACCCACGCGACCGCATTATTCTAATGCAAGAGCGCGACTGTTCTTGAGTTAAGCTACGATTATTTCTTTGACACGACAATATGGCTTATTTCGCAGACAACAGACGATTCCATGCATTGTGAATTACTTAGTGTACAATGAAACCTCTGTAGTACATCCATAAATATAAAGAATTGAGATTCACTAGCGAAGCATTCACATTCTCAAATTAAGACACCACAAAAACAGTCTCTATGGCCAACAGTACTTATGTGAGAATTTACATAATATATCCGTTATGTTGATTAAAAAATAAAGAGCTAACAATTGCTAAGCCAAACACACCGAGATGAATACTACCCGCTAGCAGAACGATTCCCATCAAAATACTCACCAAACGTTTTTCAAATTTAAAGGCCCTGACTCTTAAACGAAACCTTCACAACAAAATAGTCGACCAGCACAAACATTCCGGGTCCCACGTATGAAGTTGATCGTTCAACAATTTTGACATTTGAACGGGCATATCTCCTAAACGAAGCAAGCACAAATGTTGAAACTGGGTAGCACAACCAGCTCAATTTGAGTTGTACTCAGCAAAAAATAAAATAAAATAATAATAATAACGACCAGCACAAATACTTGGAGGGACTCGCGTAAAGTCCCCCTTCCCAAAGCTTTGAACGGCCATGTCTCCTAAACTAAGGCACAAGTATCGGAAATGGGAGTATATATAGCATAATTTGAGTGCTACCCAGCAGAACCAAAATCTCGATCAGCACAAACCCTTGGTGTGGTTGCGTAAAGTTGCCCCCAAAATAACATTTTCAAAATTTGAACGAGCATATATCCTTAACGAAGCCAGCACAAATGTTGAAAGTGGGTAGCAGCACAACCAGCATAATTTGAGTGCTACCCAGCACAAACAAAATCTCGACAAGCATAGACACTTGGGGGTTGGGGTGAAATTAGCCCTGGAAGATTATTCAAAGTTTGAACGGGCATACCTCCTAAACTAAGCCAGCACAAATGTTGAAATTATTTAGCACAGCCAGCACAATTTGAAGGCTACCCAATCCAACAGCAACAACAACAACAACACGATCAGCACAAACATTTGGGAGGGTAATTTCACACAGACCATGATGGGATCTGTTTATCCAGAAACGAGCTAGAGCACTCTGTAATCGGGAGAAGAGCTTAAACGAGTCGCGGGGTCAATCTGGTAAAGTATTTGACCAGGTTAACGTGTCTGTGCGGGAGAGCTTTAACCCGGAGTCCATAGCCTAGTTTTCAATTATTTTCCCTGGTTTGAACAGTGTTTTGTTTTAGAGCTGACAGGGACCGGAGACGTTACACCCAGAGCACGATAA
>JAGDQP010043489.1:0-16205 GCA_022664845.1 Lepisma saccharinum | reverse complement strand
TAACAACAGCCCCTACGCAACACTGCAGCAAATTGCCACAACACCGCAAGCACGACGCACTTTTCGTCTCCCGAGGATGCAATAGCACAACACATTAGCCTTCTCCTTCAACCGTACATCATAGCAAATGGACACGAAGCTAACCACCTTCTCTCAAAACAAAATACACTCAAAATACCACAAGAATAAAAGTCTGCCATGCTTCTCCAACACTCACATCTTACATTACATTTCCTTCCCCCACTTTCTCCCATTCCAGACAAACTATTCTTTTCTTACTCCCACTCACAACTATCGCCTTCAATTAAGATCTATCAGTCCCACACCAAGA
Organism: Lepisma saccharinum; assembly: GCA_022664845.1. Lineage (NCBI taxonomy): Eukaryota > Metazoa > Arthropoda > Insecta > Zygentoma > Lepismatidae > Lepisma > Lepisma saccharinum. The sequence goes on along the minus strand of JAGDQP010043489.1, from coordinate 15,874 downwards.
AAAACAAATTCAAGAAGAAAGTCATGGGCTAGTCCCGAAACTTTGCACCTTCAACCCGCCAAGAACTTCTGTCCGGTCTGGTCTGGAAGCACTGTCAGGAGTACCGTAAGGCTGGCCGCTGGAATCGTGGATCGTTATTTTCTTAGATAAAATGAGTCGATGGATTTTTGTTTCTCTTGTTTACTAATGTCCTACCGAAACCATACCGGAACACGTGGTCGTTAAATAACTACATATTTTGCAAGGTAAGTAAATTTAATAAAAACAATAAATTGATTTTAGGATTAGTATTATAATTACTGTTGGATTAAGACCTAGTAATGTTTATCAAAGAGAATCTTAACAAATTCCCGAAGAATGTTTTCGGGTAACTTTAATGAAAATGATATGTTAATAGCCCAACGGTATTTGTAACCAACAATTTAACACGCTCATAAACGGTTGGGTAAAAATTGCAACGAAGTGAAGTATGAAGCGAGAAGATTGTAGAGGAAGCAAAATACTCGGCGCCATTTTGTTTCCAAATCTTGTGATCAAAGGGAAGTCACTGCTAAGTATTAAACGCCATAAAATACCAATCTACGTTAGTGTACAAGGGCATAACCAGAATACACTGTAGAGTTGGGAGCGTACATGTTAATAACACGTATATAGTTCCTGAAATTAAACTGAAGCCTAAAGATGTGCAAACAAATATATTTAACTTTTATTTGTCTAACTTGCTACAATTTTTAATCACCTGTCCTGAATCTGATTCAGTATCAATGCTCCGAACAATTTGACAATACTTACAGCTTAAATATTACATTTTAAGGGTTGGAAAGCATACTTAGGCTCTATGTACGAGACGCAGACTGATTTTTTTTTTTTTAATGTGAAAATGTTATAAAGCCGTCAAGAACAATTAAATTCTTGACAGTTACGTAGAGAACAAGTGATTTATTTGTAATTATTTAATCCTTTTATCAAATAAATGTTCTTGGAAATGTTAAATAACAAATAGATTACATGACAAGCAATATAAAGAAAAAACTATTACAAAATACAGTTATGAATTAACGACTATCACAAAAAAAAAAAATGCATATTCGTGTATGTTGTAGAACACATTTTCAAGAAACAGGGCTTTTATCATTCTTTGGAACTTTTGAGTATTATATTGTCCATTGGTGTTAATGGGTAGCATATTATATAAATATTTTCCAGCGTAAACATAACTTTCTGGTATAGTGTATTATGATTAGTGATATGAAATTCATTTTTGTTTTTGTTTTAGATAATGGTTACGCATATCTCTGTTCATGATCAAGTTAGCATTATGAATTTTAATATACATAAGAGTTTCATACAGGTAAAAACTAGGTAGTGGAAGCAATTTTAATGGTTTCAAATTTTGCGTACATGGTGTTTTTTTTTTTTTTTACATTCTATTATTCGAGCGACTCTTTTCTGTAATTTGAAAATGCCCCAGTTTTACTCCATATCGTAGTAGTGAATGGAATGAAGCGTAATAGAGTGATTTTGCTGTTCTTGCTTTATAGGTCTTATTCCATAACATGATTGGTTTAATTAATGCACCAAACGTTATATATGTTCTTCCCAGTTTATGCGCTTATCAAGTGTTAGTCCTAAAATACGCTACTATTCACATAACTTATATTTTTGTTATAAAACGAGAGTGTAATCTGTTGTGTGATTTTGCTGTTGTTTTGAAATATCAACGTGTGCGTTTTATCAGCATTTAATATTAAACCATAGTGATCAATCATCTAATAATTTTCTACTACTATTCATCTTTACTATATATTAATATAGGCCTATCATCTGCAAATAATGTTGAATTGCCTGCGTTTATGTTTAAACTAAGAAAATAAGAAATAACAATAGGATTCAGTACAGACCCTTGAGGAACTCCATATTTAATTTCTTTTCATTCGATAAGCATGTTCTATAATATTATTTCTACAGGATATGTTAAATGTTTTCTCCAATTTATATACGATTTGAACCGGCCGAGCGGTCTGCGTCGGTAGGCCATCGGCTCGAAGGTTCGAGTTCTTGGCAGCGGCATGGGTGTGGATTTTTAACAGCTAAAGGCGAATCGGGACGGGCCGAAGTCCAAAGTTACTAGACTGGCCCATATAAAAATAACGTTTGCCAAAGTTTTACGCTTTGAACAGGTTGTATTCCTATGAAGAAAACTCGGCGGGCCTCCGGTGGCCCACCATCATGGTTGGTGGGTTCGCCGAATTTTTCTCATTGAGATGCCGTTCCCCTTATTCCATAATTTTGCATTTTCTTAAGCATGATATTTTGTTATATTACGTCAAAAGTTTTCGTTAAATCAATGAATAAGCGTAGATAAAAAAATCCGAAAAAACTCAATTTTCTTCGGTAAATTTACATTTTGGTGTTTAAGTAGATTTTCCGTTTAAAAGAGCATTGACAATAACGTTATGAGTGTCAAAGAAATTAACAACCCTTTTATACATGATTTTTTCCTAGGATTTTACTGACTACAAGTAACAGCGATATAGGTCTATAGTTTTTAATGTTTTCATTTGATCCTTTATTGTGTATCAGCTTAAGTTTAGCAGTTTTTAACTTCCATGGAAAATCACCACTTTTGAGAAACGTTTTGGCAAGGCAACATAATGTATCTATAATGTTTTACCAACATTTCTTGATAAAAATTATTTGATATGTTATCTACACTTGAATAACCAGAGGCTTTTACTTTTCTTTTGCAATTCTTCCTTCGTTACTGGTTGGAGAAAATAGTATTTGTCTATTTTTGAATGTATGTATTTATCAATTTCATGTGTTAGTAAGTTACAAGGCTTAATGTGATCCGATAATACATTTTCAAAATCATCATGCAATGTCCAGTGCCTTCACTATCTGATGACCTTCATGATTCAAGGTAATAGTATTTAACATACACTTCGTTTAATTTTCTTTAGAGTCTTGAATTTTCTGATTGTAATAGCTTTGTTATAAAATTTTCAGAAATTTCTTATATTATTTTCTCTCCTTTATATATTAATTTGGCTTGCCATGATCCTTGTCTTTTCTCCATTTTATTCTGAAATGTGTATTGAGTTTGTTCTTTCTTCTGATGTAAACCATCCTGGCCTTTTTTAAAAATTTGAAATCTCTTTGGCGGAAAAGCCATTTCGAAATTATAGCAAATAATATCGAATAAAGCGTCATATATATTGTTTACATTTTCATTTGTGTAGATATAATCCCAAGTCTCTTTTCCTAGAATGTTGTTGAAATAATTTACGTTCTCTTTACATATGTGTCGCATTATTTTAAAAACCCTTTGATCTACACCTTTTGGAGAAAGTGTTATATTACCCAGAGTAACTAGTTCGGCTTCGTGTTAAAAGAAACCCTCTATTTATAACTAGGGATTAAAAAGAGATCAGTTCTTAAATAATATTTGATCGATTGTTGAAGAAAATGGAACCCCTCTCCCTCTTACTCCACTCAATCGCAGGTAACACCGTAAACATAACATAAACTATTCTTTGTACGTATTCTATACGCAAAAGTAGTCGCCAAACATTTTCTTTGTTTCTAATCTGTATCCCTATCTATAAGCAAGTTTAAAGTACAAAGAGCAAAAATATTGTATTGCAATGTAAATGAAACCACTTTTTAATGTTAAAGCAAATAATATTATATTCACTGAGCTTTCAGTACATTTACACTGCTTTAAACCGTGCGGCCGTGTTTGTTAGAATGGGAATACGTTTGATAAAATGCCCACGAGCCATTAACCTCAACATCTAGTGGGCAAATCACCCCATTGTGGAACACGATAATTTCAGTTCATTCAACTTCTAACACTGTACAGCATTTTGTCTATCCGCCATTGCATCAGAAAAAGAGAACCCTACTTTGTGCAACGCACATTCATTGGATTCGCTAATACAGCAGAGTAATAATTCTGTCCCCCTAATTTCGAAACATTCAAAATACATTTTTAACACATTTAAATTAGCCTGCATGTCTCCACTTTATTCACACAATCTATTTTTTGACACATTCGTCTTCCATATAATTGCCCCTTCGCTCAATTGTATCACTTGCCACCTCATATTCCCTTCAGTGTTTTCTTAGGGGTGGGCATTTTTCACTACTGGGCACTTTACCCCCACTTACTCTATTATTATTAGTAGCAGTAGTGGTAGTAGTATTGGTATTACCAAATTTTAGTTTCTACGTATCAAGACATTTTTTGTTGATCCAATGTATTAAGTATAAACATTGACAGTTATTTTTTATTGCCAAATATTAGGAAATATTGCTTTCATGCCACATATCACATGCGACAAGAAATTTGAGGCGTAAGTGGGAGTGATAGGATGAAAATGAAATACTTGATGTACACATGATGAGAATTGGAAGGTCGCATCTCCTATGTGTCGGCATTTAGCATTGTGTTTCAATGTTTATTTATATAATATTCAACAATCCATCTGCACTCATAAATGTTAAATCTTTTTTTTTCTATTTTAATTTGAATTTACTAGACCGATCATTAAAACTGTCTAATTTGTCGTCTTATTAATAGCCGGTTTCACTGACCTTCCTTAAATGTTAAGGAAGCGTTAAGTCCATTTACCGCCAGGGTGTTTCACCAACCTCCATCAAGGTTAACAGTTCCTCAAACTCGCCCTTAATTTAAGGACGAAATATTCCTTCTTTAAGTGTTTAACGTAGCCTTAAACTACGTAGGAATATGGTAGACAACTATGGTTATTATATTGTATTATTTATATTTTCTTAAATACGTATCCGTGTACTTTCGGAAATAACATTCCTTTCTTACTTAGCAATGTAAATATGATGGTGGACAATGTTTATACAAGAAATACTTAAGAAGATGCATTCTTTGGGCAATTTTACAGGCAACACATTTGTTTGCTCTGTAGACCTATAATGTGTAAATAACACAGAATATTATAGTTTCCTAATGTGTATTTAACAACAACAAAAAAAAAAAAAAGGACAGGATAATCAGAACTTTGATATGTAAGGCTGATGTCGGCAATGTCTGATATCGTCGCTTTACTATTCCTTCGAGTATGTATCTTTAGCAGTTCTCATAATTACTTTTAAATATTCTTGGTAGAATACTTTCCAGTAATGCACGTGTATATATACAATTTACAAAACTGTTTCAGAAACGGGTGGGCAACGCATTTGTTTCTTTTGAACTCTCGGGTTGTAGTGATTATTACTACTTATATAACTGTGACTTTCCACATGAACACGATTTACATCTTAGTCATAGTTACTCATAACATTCGCAGTATAGCCGTTGGGTATAGTTGAGGGAAAGCACTCCATAAGTAGAACTTTTGTAGAAAGCTTCCTTGTTCATTATTTATAAGGTGATTCCATTGTGGATGTAATGAGCTATATAGATTTTCACATTGTCTTGCACAAAGGAAGTGCAAACATAAATCACGCATGTGTACATAGAGCATTGAGATGTTTTACTATTCTGTTGAATGCACCTCCTTAACTACATACAAAATATAATTCATGTCCATTCTTAAATAGATCACAAGCCAAATCTAACAAAACGAATCTGTATTTATCGGAATAAAGAGAACATTACAATTAACTGTAATTCTTTTTGTAAGTTACTTTTGTTATACGGCATTGAACTACTCATTTCTAATGTAGTTATTGGCATTATTTCGGTTCCGTACAATACAGAAGAATGTGATGTAAAATCAGATAGTGATGTGAGTGCACCAACTCGCATGCGCCCTTGAAAAAGTGTCCTTGCATTCATGCCCTTCCCACTTTATTTTGTATCACTCTCTGCATTCGATGCATCCAAAATAAATACACTGGAAGAATACTCACCCGTCATATAACAGAAGTAGATAATATAAATAATTACCTAATTAATAACGTAAGTAGGTAAGCTACGAAGGGAAAGAATGGGTGAAGTTCCGCAGAGCCGATCCAGCCACGGGAGCTTAACTTGTAAACAGTAAAAAAGGGGGTTGTGTCAACTTTTTAAGATTTCAAAATAATAAGTATATATATATATATATATATATATATATATATATAACCTAACTTAACCTAACCCACTGTAGCTTAGTAAACAATAAAAAAGAATGAACAGAAGGTAATTGGATCGGCTCTGCGGAATAATAGACGAAAGAATTAAAGCAATTCGTATCAACATATTCGAGGAACGTGTTAATAGTTTCATCTGTTTCTGTTTGGAGCGTATCGAAAACATATAAGGTGATCGTACTAATGGTTGACCAAATAAGGGAAAATTCAAGTGTAAACAAGAACTTACTTATATATAATAATATAGAAATAGTTATATTGTCTACGAAACAAAGTCTGAGACAGAATGCAAAAAGTCAAAGAAAAAGAAACTCGCATTTGTTTGATTTGACAAGACAAAAACTTATTGCTGATGGTGAAGTTGCACCAGTAGATGACCAGTTGATAATTGTGAACGACGATTGTTCCAGTGTAAATCATTCATTCAATTTACTATAGATTGTGCCTTGAACAACGAAGGGATAAAACAATTAATTACTTCACTGTACCGTGGCTTCTAGTACATATGCACGCATATCATGTCTTAGTAGTAACTCAGTCCTTTTATTGGGACCGCTACTCTCTTCCAGATTTACGTTACACATTTAAGGGATTTTGTGGGGTGACTATGTGTTTTCTGATTGCACAGCGTTTATGGAATACACTATTAAATTTTACGGAAGTATAAAATGTATTTTGTTTACTACAGTATCGAATATAAACTCTATTATTCTCGTTTGTTTCCCTTATTAGTCAACAACTGGTGACTGGTCCACTAAAGTACGGGCACCCTACATTTACACTTTCTTTCCGGCAATCTGGCGAGATAGATAAGTAACATTTATGTGTTCTGAGGTACAATATTTAATATGAATTGTAAGCATTCATTTTGATACATCACTTTCATTAGTAGGCGGTCTGAATACAGTACAACAAATACTATACATGCAAGCAATTAGGCCGAATTTGTTTATTTTCTACTCAACGCAATGTGATTGTCTTTTATTTGTCGCCAACCTCGTGGATCAACCAATCGCAGTTCTTGAAAATAGAACAGCATGTATGAGAAATTACACATTCAGGAATACCAATGCTTTAACGTTTCGTTTGTTAAGGGAAGCTTAAATCTTAGCGTTAAAGATTGATGCAATTGAAAAACAAATAAGGGACAATTAAATATTTATGTAAGCGTTAATTAACGCGCCCTTAACCGAAATTTAAGGAAGGTTGGTGAAACCGGCGGTTAACTTTTGAGCGCTTTATTTAAAATACTCTCTGTTTATTTATATTAAATGGCACAGATTACTTTCACGAAAAGTTTTACGTCAAGAAATGCGACTATTTTAGTAAAAATTTACGAGAACGTAGGTGTGTCTGCTGTATTTAAGTTCTGTTATTATCAGTTTCATTTAATACAATTAATCCTTTTATTTCATCTACTAGTAGGAATAGTATTTCAGTTCCTTGTTTTCAATCAATATTCACGACGCTACTAACGTTATCACCTTATTCTAATACTTCGTATCGCTATATAACTGCAGGATCAATAATCAATGTTTACCGTTTATTTTTTTCACAATTATCATCTGAGGACTAATATAATTATTTTTATTTCCAACTTAAACCATAATCCGATATGCGTTCGGCTTTGCCGCTAAGGAAAATAAATTCATCTTTGGAGCACTCTTACGTCTAAGTTAAAACAACGATCCTTTTTCCAAGCAGTTTAATTCGGAAAACCACGTCTGGTTAGGTCATTGTCTAGGTGACCTGAAACCAGTAACTTCAAGTAAATATAAACCTATATCATAGACCTCATAATAGATAGACCTATCAATCATCCCCATTTCTGGCTGCGCTAAAACTAATGGATTTTTATTCAGAGCACGTGATTTTGAATCCATCCGCAACGTAACTCTGCCATAGACGTCATATTTTAGTATGAGGTCTATGGCAGAGCTACGTAGCGGATGGATTCAAAATCGTGTGCTCTGAACAAAAACACATTAGTATTATCGCAGCCAGAAATGGTGGACCGTGATAAGTCTATCTATTATGAGGTCTATGCATATACATGCCAATTTTTGCTTTTACAAGAACTATCTTCATTTTCGTGCGTTAAATTATCTCCTCCTTTGACGTAAACTACGGACATTTCCATGGGATTTTTAATCTTCAATGATCTAAATCATAATGTAAGTTAGGGTAAAGTTTACTAGCCATTTAGCCAAGTAGAACGCAACCTATAAAATAAGAAAATGCTTTGAAATTATCAATTTTCTAATAAGCAATATTTGTGTTCATAAGTGGCGTATTTCTTTTTTTTCTATTTTTTAATAACATATCTGCCAATCATTTTTTTTTTTTAATTTTGTATAGTTTGCTTCTAGGTTACTATTATGGCGATTCCGACGTGCTCAAATTCGGGTTATCTGAACCTTTATAGTGTTTTCCTAAAATATGTTGACTAAAGTTTAAACAACAAATAATAACACTACATGAAACTGTGAGTGCGAATTCTAAATAGTGTGACTGTTCCTAGTTTCGCAATCAAACCTCAACTTAACACGTCAATGGCATTTAAAATTACCTAAATTTTGTATTTTTATATGGCGAAAAGAAAGACACATTTTATTTATTGCTAAATTTTATGGTCGACTTCTCGTGTCAAAATTGATCATTATAAGAACACTAATACACCGGAGCCTTCACCATGCCAACAATGCACATTCTTGCTCCTCAGAAGCATGAAATTGGACAAAGAAGGTGCTGACAAAATATTAGAAAAATTTGGAAATATGGGGACGAATCAAATATGCCGTAGCTTTAATCGTTGAACAAATTTGAGTTCTGGGACAGAGATAGTCGTATTTATAGGAGATGTCCTCCTGTTCCTTTCTAGTACACACCTAAAGAATGTGGGGAAAAGAAGGATATTTACTAATTACATTTTCTTTCACCTCTATATCCTTGCAAGTCATACCAAATGAAAACCGACACAGCTGATACATCACTTCTAATATTACAATAATGCCGATCAATGACCCAAGTTTACACTCTATAAAGCATAATAAAGGAAGCAGAATCAGATAGAAAAACACGACACCCCAGGCTATCACTGCGCGGAAAATGTTTGCGTAATGGAAACAAAATTCGTTGCCATTTTAGTGTTCTCTCCCAGAGGACCGGGGCACAGTAAATTGGAATTTTATTTAAAGTTTTCAAGTGTGATGACTGGCATCAGTCACTTGCCAAATATTCACAGTTCATTGGCCGCTCGAAGTTTTCACATGTGCCAGTCACACAGTCAGAGTTTCACAAATTTCAGAAAATACAGAGTTCAAAAACAATTTGTTGGTAGCTATATAACCTAGAGTCGAGACTTTCGGACTTGAAATATCTTTCCACCGAGACAATAAACGGAGCTTGATACACAGTCCTACTCTCGTCGTTTATAGACTAAAATTGGCCTCCCTATAGAGTGAGAGAATGTTTTTTTTATTGAATCCCAAAGTTCTCGTTTTTCTTAAACGAATAGGTCACATTTGCTCATTAACACTGCGAAAGTGAGTTTCTCACAGAGAGGAATTTTATATTTGTAAACACGAGGTTAACTTTAGCATTGCAAAAGTGGCTTGACGTACATCTTCATTTACACCTTCAGAGTAATAGTAAGGCAGTTTGGGTAGATTTACCATTCAAGAAACAATGCTGAGAAGTTGATATAATGTTGTAAGAGTTTAAATATTATTCTTTTACTCATAAGTGACTCCAGAATTTTAGAAAATTTTGAAGAGTAACTATGTTCATATTGTGATTTCATATTCCCACAGTATCTAAAAACAACCATAGTGAAACCCCTATTTAAGAAAGGGTATAAAAAACATGTTAAAAATTACCGCCCAATATCTCTCATTTCTGCGTTCTCAAATACATTTGAAACTGTGATTTGCGATCGAATTAAAAATCCCCACGCATATAATAAAGTGATATCTCAATCGCAGCATGGGTTTCTTCGTGGAAAATCAACTCTAACGGCACTTTCAGATTTTACTCAAGAGAGTTTATATGGATTAGATAGTAAGGAAAATTGATTTGGTATTTTTTGTGTCTTAAGCAAAGCTTTCGACAGTGTTAACCACAGTATTTTACTAATAAATTATATCGCTATGGCATACGAAAAAGTCCATATCCTGGCTAGAATCATATTTACTAAACTGAACATATATAATTTAAATTAGTCATATTGACGAAAATACGGGTTTAATAACAAAATCAATTTCTTCCCCTGTAAAATTAAAAGTTCCACAAGGCTCAGTACTCAGACCGCTGATGTTTTAATATATATCAACGATCTTCCTCAACATATCACACAAGGAAATACAATTCTTTATGCTGATGATACTAATGTACTAATCAAGTCCGAAATGACAAGTCTTCAACTAAAAATCGTCACAACAGTATCTCAATTAGAAAATTGGTTTCAACCTAATAAACTGAAATTGAACAGTGAAAAAAACGAAATACATTTATTTCCATAAGAAGCGGCAAAAGATCAATGCTACACAGAAATTAAGCATATTAAATAACGAAATTACATGTTCTCAATTTACAGAATTTCTTGGTGTAATACTTGATGGAGAGTTAAAATGGAAAGATCATATTGACATTTGGTAAGCTCTCTTCAACCATCTTCCTAATTAGATCAGTACAAATTGTTAACAGAAATACTATATTAACGGTGTATCACGCCATGGTCGAATCACAATTAAGATACGGACTGGCTTTATCGGGGTACTCTCCGAATAGACAGAAACCCTTTTTTATTGAAAAAGCAAGTAATAAGAGCGATAACTGGCATGTCTAGACGTGCGCCATGCAAAAAACTATTTCGAGAATTAAATATATTAACTTTTCCGTCACTTTATATATATGAAGTACTTCTTCTGACATATAATAATACTGGTCATTTAAAGAGAAACTACAGTAAACACGATCATTATACAAGACACAATCAAGATCTGTTCCTACCCTATCACAAAACAACAATGTTCTCCAAATTCCATCTATATATGGGCATTAAATTTTATAATGATCTGCCTGTAAATATTAAGCATGCTAAAGACAAAAACACTTTTAAAACACTGTTAAGAAAACTAAATATTGAAAAAAAAATGTTTTTATAGTGTGGAAGAATTTTCAGTCAGGAATATGTTGAAAACTATTGAGTTGTACCTAATATCAAACGTGTTTTATGTATTCTATGTAAACATATATTGTGTATTCACTCTACGATTGTATGAATTTCTTTTTAATTGTACTCTGTATTCTTTATATTTTGTGCTAATTTATCCTTGTGCATTCACTGCAAGATCAATCATTTTCTGATAATATTATTATTTTTTAAATATGTTTGTATTGTTGTGTGGTAGCATAGTGTACGTTATTGTCTTTGTAGATTTTGCGTTTCTTTCTATTCTTTGAAATTCTATCTTGTTTATATATTGTATTGTATTCATTGTAACATTGTATAAGTTCATTGTAATAGTTATTCTTATATGCTATATGTATGTATCGACGTGTGTGTGTGCAATCTGTATTTCGTGTATCTGTAATGACGTATTCTATATCAGAATGCTTGTGCATGGAATCTGGTCACCAGAATGAAAATGAATCAAATTAAATTATTAAATATGGAAGATTGATGATCTGTTACATCTAGTGCCGACCAAACTGTTATTCCATGTTTAATTTATTCATGAAAAAATGTAACTATTTTTAGCAGTTTCCTTTTTTTTTTAAAAAAAAAGAACTTTTGGATTAAATGAAGATCCTCATAAACCTTGAATAACTAATAGAATTTTAGTATTTTGTAAAAACAAATGAAAACTTCAAGTTTAATGAAAATATAAAGAAGATAAAAGGTTCATATTATACTATAATATCTACAGAACAATCTACAAAAATGTTATAAAAAGTGCCAAAAGGTTATAGCAGGTTAATTTATTTAGTGGGAAATAAAGTTAAATGGCATGGAAAATAATAAATAAAAAGTTGTAAGAAATCTTTTGAGAACGAAATTTAGAATTAGTGCTTCCCAATGATGGAATATGCACCGACCCTGTTAAAATTGCGGAACATTTTAACGATTACTTCAGCACAATTGCTAAGAACCTGATAGAGTCACGGTCTATACCCCTGAGCCTACTACTGGAAAACTTTATCAAATACCTTCGATTAATGGCTCTTTCTTGTTGACACCCACCACTCCACATTAAATAATTCAAATTGCCAAACGCTTTAAAAATAAAAGATCAGCAGGTAAGGATGAAATTTCTGAATTTATTCTAAAGAGATGCATCCACGCTATTAGTCTTCCGTTAGCATTGATTATTAATGAATCCTTCTCTCACGGCATTTTAACAGATATACTAAAAACATCACTTGTCAATCGCGCCTATAGTTTGAAAAAATAATTAAAGTCTGTTTTGAGAAGCTGCTTGACAAAAACTGGTATCGGCGTATGTGTTTTAGGTATGCCTAATTTCAAACATGATTTGGATATGTTATAGGCGTAGTGGCTTGAAATCAGATGTTCAGAGAAGAAAACTGTTATAATAACTGACTCCAGGGCAATATATTAAGTCGCACTTTGAATGCACTAGTAATTCGACACTTTTTAAATTTTCAGTGGTTCTGAACATCAGATGGGTTATAGAAATGTAAAGAGTAAATTCACGCAAACTATGTCCTGCAAGTAATATATTGCGTGTGTTGCTACTTCATGTGGATTATTGAATTAAATTAGAAATATGGAGTCTAATGATAGTACACCGTTCGACTGCTCCATGGTCTCTCAGGAGTTCAAAGACGAGAAAATGGATACTTTTATTGAGGTAAGCGCATAACTAAGCTAATTTGATGGTAAATTGTTTATAACAACCATATCTAGAGCTTTTAAATAATATCATACGTCCCAATTTTTTTTCTGGGACAGCTTTGTTTTCGATAGTCCAATGCTAAGTGTTGCCTGCCCAATACGTATTTATACATTCTTTACCTTCAATGCTAACACCAGGATCGAATAGTGTTCTCGTACCACAGCAAAGAGATAGTACCAGCATCGCAACAAACGTTGCTGTCTAAGAAGTTATAATAATCTATTCTAAAATAAAACATCACAATATGGGAGCATTTCCTTTTACTCCTTATCATACCAAGGTCAGTCGATCAACGTAACTTACGATGGGGGTCCCTAGGGGACCCCAGTTTCTGTTTCGCTGTACCTTATTTCCGGCTTCCATAGTTTTCATGAACATTTTATTACTTATTCTCTTTGGAATAGTAATATGATTCTCCAATTTGATGTACTAGAAATGTTACTCAAAACTGTACTTACGTCGTGCAGGAATAACACCATCGTTTTATTATTGCAAAGTGGAAATATTCCATAAGAAATACAATTTACGTTTAATGTAAAGAAGTTACACATTAAAAAGTTAACAGGTGTAAAACTCTCAGTTTTAGAAAATTACGACATAAAATGGGACATTAATACTACTTGAAATAAAACAAAGATAAGGCTTGGAATAGCACATAAAGTAGGACATAAAATTGAACATGCGATACGACGTGAAATAGGATATAAAATAGGACATAGAATTTGACATATAATACAACGTGAAACAGGACAAAATAGAACATAATGCATATTAAGAATATAAAATAGGACATAAGTAATAAAGTAGGACATAAAATTCCCGCATGAAATAGAACATAAAATACCAGGCGGGTTCCCTACAGCACCCCCAGGCAAGTTAAATGTTCTTTTATGAAATATGTAAAACGATTTCTTTCTTTCTGTATTCCTTTCACTACGGCAATGAGGAAGGCATAGAAAAATCAGAGAGTATATACGCCCAATAGTTATCGTCGGCAGAAGAAAATCATATTCTGGGGTTCCTGTATGACCTCTCTTAGTTGTACAGCACGACCCTGCGTCCATGCTGCGACGAGCAGCTACTAGTAATCCAACATCATAGAATGTGAAGTATCCTCGCCTTTGTACTACTATCGTTAAATTTCGACTATCGAGGTACTTTGTACATCCTAGTAGAATGCATTGACAATGTAGCAAGCCGCTTCACTCATACATGCCCATCAAAGTGAAAGAGCTGGGACTTGTCGCAGAGCAATTTTCGTATTCCTCCAGTTCCAATATCGATGGAAATACACAATGACTTATTCTTTTTTCGTGATATATATATAGTTTATGTACAGTCGCTCTCCGTATTTCAGAGGCATTTAGATTCTGTTTGCAGTATCTGAATGAAAATGTGTACCTCTGAAAAACCTGCCGAAAGATTCCAATCGGCAGTGTACCGTTTCAAAGCATTTCACATTTTAGGCATCTGTTATTTATGTTCGTCATATTTTTTTCTCCCCCGGAATGTTTGCATTACAGTCTCTTACCACCTTGCCCTTACGGAGGGCGAATGCTTCAGTACTTTGGAAACAATTTAAGTTAGTGACTTCTGTCCTATTAGTAAACTTACTAAGGTGGTCCCTCTCGATTTCAGTGATATCAAAGATCTACAGCTCTGCAGAAAGCCATATTTCTTTCACAAGAGTTCTAATTTTATTTATTACAGTGTCCGTTATCTGATCTGTACTACCGGCATCTGAAGCAGATAGTCTGAGTCAGGGGTAGTTACATGATTTCTAAAAGCATTTTTTTTGTTTGTAATTATATTTTTCATGCAGTTATCCAGCGTAATTGACACAAAGGCCGAGAATAATGTAGACCCATTATGCTGTGAAGAAATAATGTTTTCAACTGAGAAATTTTTATTCGACGCCAATATACGTGATTGTAAAAGCGAGTGGTCAGAGGAAAACAGCGAGATAAAGCAGGAGCATGAATCAGAAAGAACATTAGCTTATTCGACAGAGAATTTGGAGAATCCCGAATCAACTTTTCAGGTGGTAAGTTTTTGTTTTTTAATTTTGTCATTCCTTTTTGCTTCATATCAATGTAGTTACTTTCATCTTCTGAGTTTTTGTATAAGTATTTAAAATATTTATTAGTCTATTGTTTCTCATCTTTCCTTAATATTCTACTTCATACGACATTTGAACAATTTTAATCAATTTACATCTATTATTAAAAATAATTATGATTCTTTAAAATTTTTTCTACTATAATATATGTGCATCTGAGACTGAAAAGTCGGTGAATGGCCTATTTCTATTTCGTTGCTATTCTAATTTTAGAATTTATTTATATAAATAACGTTTGTCAACGAAATTGAAATCTATAATATTCTAACTTACGTTAAGCATTTATTGGGTACTCACAGAAATGCAGAAACAATTGTAGTTAATATACCCTTTACGTCCCACATGCTCCTCAAATAGCAGTAAATTCTAAAGTTGCTTTACAAGTTTTTTTTTATAGATCACATGTTTTTTTTTGCCAGATTTTGGATGTCCAAAATTAAGGTGCGCCTTACATTCGATATATATAATTATTATTATTTTGTTAACTTTCCTTAAAATTACCTATAACTGCATAACAACAGTCAACATTTTGTTTTCCTGGTAAGAAAATTGTCAGCGGATTTTTTCCCGTTGAATTTGCTGTGTTTGGTCATCGACAATTGTTATCATCTTCATAACCGGAAAAGTGGTAGAATCTTGATGCTTTCCAGTACATACGGTACTGTTAGTCGTTGCCGGGATTCATTAGTAGTATTGAACCGGTAGCAGGTACCCCAAATGT
>JAGDQP010043488.1:0-14536 GCA_022664845.1 Lepisma saccharinum | reverse complement strand
AGTAATAATGATAAACTACAAGTAATAATGATAAAACTTCGAGTAATAATGATAAACTACAAGTAATAATGATAAACTAAAAAATAATGATGATAAGCTCTAAATAATGATAAACTAAAAGTAATAATGGTATGCTAAGCCTAATAATTATAAACTAAAACTAGATTCAATGAGCGCATTGTAGCTAACACGGACATTTTCGTTTTTACTTAACGATAGTAATGCCTGTGTTTAGACCTCTGATCCGATAACATGTTTTGCTTTTTCCCCATAGGTGTCCAGTTTTATTCTAGTCTACAAGTGTTATCTCGGTATTGATTTAGTATTCGTGTAGTATTGATTTAAAAAAAAAAAAACTGGGAGAACCCTCATGTCCTGTCCCTGCTGTGAGCGAAGCGTAACTATATCATATTGGATGTATGAACTGCCATGGTTCCAGCAAAAGCATTGCACTTATTATCCCATTAATACCGTAAATCCTCACGTAAAGGGCCCTACGTGTTCCCAGTCTCTGGATCCGCCACTGCCTTCCTTTGCAGAACTAGATTTATCAGTCTCTGCTCTTCCCCGGAAAGAAATTCTCGATGTGGATGTTCAAGAATACCATCATAACTAAACTAAATTCAAAATCATATGTCCTTTAACAAACTATAGAGGGTTTTCCGAAAGCAAACATAATGGGAGAAGAGAAAAATATAATAGACGAATTTATTAAAATAAAATTTTAAAAAAATTCAAAAAGGCTAACAGTGGTCAAAGGGAAGTTAAAGTATAGCACTTCCCATAAACTACCACAGAAAAAATAACTGTACATATGGACTAATTAATTAAAGAATATTTTAGTTAGTAATCAATCAGTTCATTGTAATCAACAATAAGTTACGATGCATGTCAATATGATTCAAGCTTGATTTAAGTTTGTTGCAAGCTTTTATGCTTGATATGGCAGCTTGTAATAAGTTTGAATCAATCTTAGGCCGGTTTTTCATACTGGCGCTTGCTGCGTGCTTTGCTTGCGATTTGGTTTAATAGCCAATTGAAGCATGTGTTTAAGTATGTGTTCTAACGTGTAACACGAGTTTCTATTGGCAATTCAATGAAAATCGCAACCAAACTCGCGGCGAGCGCCCGCAAGGAAAGCCGCCCTATCGGGTATTATGTACGAGTAAAAAGTAATGTATATTTTATTGCAGAATGTTTTACTTATATAATCATTACGTTTCACAAGTGTGTATCTAATTTTTGAATATTAAACCAGTACATTTTTTGTCTTTGTTCATATAAATAATGCTTTAAGCATTGTTCAATAAATTATGTAGATTTTTTAGAGATACTGTCGTGATTCCAGACAGAATATTGTGAACTGACACGTATTTACCTTGTATTTCCTTTTTTGTATGATTCGTTACAATATCGACAGTACGACACCAAGCTTTATAAAAAAATATTAATCAGTGAGTTACATGTACACAAAAAATACAGTAAAAACGAAACTCGAAGTTAGGTTGGGTACAATGCAGTAATAACGAACAACAATATATAAATATTACTTTGAATGCATTTTTCAACAAATTATTTCTCCTAATTTAAAATGAAAAACCAGATTTCAAAGCAACTACAGCGAGGAATTTATTTTGTAGATTATCCTCATAATTTTTCTACTAATGTAAAACAGAAAGAGAAGTTTTATTTCTCTTTGGTAAACAGTAACAACTTCCTATAATACACATATGAAAAGTTTTATATATATTCGTATATGTAATATGAAACGGAATGTACGCTTGGTTGTTACAGTAGCTCATGCGAGATTATTTTTCGTTTTCTCTCCTTCTCCACACGTGTACATATATTTATTTACGTGTTCAATTACACAGGAAAACAGTAATAACAAATAATAATAATTAAAAAATGCAATACAACATTTTATGGACAAACTGGTGTGCGTTCAGCTTTAGGATTAGCAAAACTGACAATTTTGTTTACCTAAATGTTTCTCAAAACCTTTTCATGCAACGACCCCCTTCTACTATGTCTTCTGGCCGGCGACCTCCAAAAGTACTTTTCTTGTTTATAATAAGCGAGTTCGTTTCATTTTGTGTGTGTAGAAGCCTTCATGAGGCTAGTTAATACCGTAATGTTCCTTTAGGAACACCCTGTGTAATTTTCAAATGTGTCGTTCTATTTTCTTCTAGACTAGATTCTAGAACCTTGAAGAAGTACTATTACAGAAAATAAACACAAGTAAGTTTCATCTATATTATAATCTTAGGGTGCGCAATATGAGAAGGTACAGAGGTGAATATAGTGTAGCCCCGGACTATATCGATCGGAAAAACAGGTTAAAACCAGACCTCATAATAGATAGACTTAGCACGGCTCCCCATTTCTGTTTGCGCTAAAACTAATGGGTTATTGTTCAGAGCACGTGATTTTGAATTCATCCGCTAGGTAGCTCTGGCATAGACGTCATATTCTATTATGAGATTCTTAGTTTGCGGGGTGTAAAGCCAGGTAAACAAAACGTTAACAGGTTAAAATAGAGTTTTGTATCGTTCCTTTAGATTTTTAAACATAAAAAGAAAATTTGCAGGAATAATTTTGGGGGAGGATTTCTGGCAGAATCCCTGTTATTAGTAGATTGAAAAAGGTCTAGAAAATCAAGGTCAGAGTATAGAAATCTGCAGTCAGTTTGTTTTTATCCTGTTATTGTTTATACGCTAGTATCTGAATACATATAGTGCAAAAATACCTTTACCATGAATATAGAAATATCTCTAACATTTGATATTCCAAGGACAGAATATAACAGAATGAATTAAGAACAAGCTTTTATCGGGCCATCGTAGCTGAGCAGTAGAGCGTTAGCGTAGCATTCGGGAGGTCGTGGGTTCGATCCCAGCACCCGACCATCCTGAGTTCTGACAGGTTTTTCCTCAGTCACATCAGGAAAATGGCACCTTCATCATAGGCCCTGGCCGATACCTTCCCGAACCCTTTCCCCTCCCCTATCTCGGCTTGAACCTTAGATGCCTAAAGACCATAAATAAAATTCAGTTCAAGAACAAGCTTTTTTGACGGGTGGGGGGGGGGGGGGGAGTATGTAAAATTTGTACCTAGGCCCCAAAGCCCAGTCGGTAATATGACGAACTTTGAGTTCGTAACGAAGAGGCACACTAGTTCGAGTCCCGCCTACGATTATTCTAACGGAAGTTTTCACGGTTTTGCCAGTTTTAAGAGCAGAATGCCGGGATGGTACCTCCAAAACACCCTACCTTTCTTTATTCCTCAACCCTTTCCCAGAAGAGTGACCGACAAAGTATGTCATACCTCCGTCAAACCAGGCTAAGGTCATGTGAACCAGCTTAGTCTCCAGAAATGAAAATAAATAAATAACATAAAAAATGGATGTAAGTAAAGCACAAAACTTTCTTTATCATTTACCGAGGATGAAGTAATAGGAAGCTACACTTGTTCAAATGCAGCAGAGTTAACAGAAGAATGGCAACAAACCTTTCATTTCCACTTTATTTATAAATTCTCTCTGTCAATCAACAGTTGTAGTAACAAGTAAACAAATTTGTTTGCCCACTGATTTCCATGAATTAGCAATACAAAATGTAGATGTGTTTATCCACAGAAACTTAAACAAACGTTTGTAATATTTATCAGCGTTTTGTATTTGTACTAATTTAAATATCAAATGCTTGAATCACATATTGATTGCATGGAAAGTCAAATGATTCCACTGTTCGCTCCTAACTCCTTAGTTTACGAAATGTACGAATTCCCGATTCTGCTTTAAATCTGTGATTCTCAACCGAGGTTAAGGTAGCCTGGTGTGAATAAGTATAGGCTATTTTTCGATATATAACTATCGATCGATCGATATTTTGAATAGCTGAAAAATCGATAGAGAGATAAATCGAAAATCTATATATCGACTATCGATTTGGACGGTACTCTATCCCATTTCCAAAGACTTTTCGATATGAACTTTTTTTCGATTTTTAAAGATTTTCGATATTTCGATCTTAACGGTATTTTGATATGAACGATTTGTGTCTCAAAAACAAAGAATTTTCGGCAAATGCTTACACGAATTTCCTTTGCTTTTTGGTTTCTGGAATTTACCTGAAAAGTCTTTTCCATATGTTATGTTACACAATGCATATAGGGCGAAGAGTGGCGGTTCTTTCCCCCATTCCCCTAATAATCCCGACCCTAAAAATATCATTAAAGAGATAGGGCGTTTTGAGCGCCATCTAGCTTTCGAGATTCACATTAAGTTGGCCTTTAGAACAACCTTAATGATGTTCTTAACTTGGGCGAAAAAGATGTACAAAAATCTTATAAAAAATCATGCAAATAGTGATCGTGAGTGGAGAAGTATACAAACATTAATAACAAGTTTAAGCAACTGAGATGTGCAGAAGATTGGTTTCAAAATGTGAAAGAAATTCCTTATTATTCTATTTGTACAAGCAGGTTTATAGAAAATGACAAATGGGGGAGCTTTCTCTAAGTTTAAGAATTCGAAAAATTTAACCAAAAAAATGAAGCAAGATACTTAGCTATCGGAATAAATTAAATATATTCGTTTTGAATCTACAATGAATATTAGTCCAGTATTGTCCCCCTTGTGAAACTTTCTACACACTCAAAATTAGTTTATTGTCCACGTTTTTTGTGAATCTGAATCTACAACGTAAATTATTTTGCATTTATATGGAATGATTAATTTTTGAAAAAAAAAAAAAAAAAAGATAAGGAAAGTCGAAAATGCTGGATGCAGGAGGGTTGCAGAGAGGAACATGAAACTTTTTTGTTTTTCCAAGGAGGAAATATTTCAAGTTGAAGACAGCTAATCCTTCGCTATTACCGTTATTACCACAAGCACAGAAGGATGAGATACTTGAAAACAGATAGATCCTAAACCATTTGCTTTGAAAGAACCTCAACTTCAAATAAAACTTTCTGTTTGAAATCATTTATTATTTTCTCAATCCGCACTCTTTGCTAACAGCTAGACAAACGTAACACAGAGATTTTACATAATCTTAATAGAAAGACAAACTGCGCCAAGAGAATAAAATATTTATTACAAACAGATATATTTCTGTTAATTACAGTAGTCTCTGAATCCTCTTTCACAGTCAATTAACAAACAGATACAATAGTTGCTGGTCCAGAAAAGTAACTACTTTATTATTTATTCATATTTTGTAATAGTTTTTCTTACCCAAAGACAAATAATTATATTAAAAGTCTAGACAAGGAAAAATGTTTCAACATAATTGAACAAGTAAACAACAGATAGACGACAAATTAGTATAGAGAATATATATACTTTTTTTTAATTAAACAAAATGCATTATTTTATATTTTAAACAATATTATATTAATACAGTTAGTTTAGTGTGTAAAAACAAAATAATTTTCCATACTTTAAGAAAACAGCCCACCGAGGGACGTAGCTCAGTTGGAAGAATGTTGGCTTAGTAATTTGAAGATTACTTAGTAATTATCTCAACGGCCGCTCATCCTGACTGAATTTTTTCCCCACGGTTATCCTCAGTCAGCGAGGTAAATATCGGGATGGTACCTTCAAGCAAGGCCCTAGCCCATTTCCACATCTTTCCCATATCCCGCCTTGTGTCAAAGTTGCCGAAAGGTCAAACCATAAGTAAATTCGATTCAACTAAAAAGCAGTGCATATTTATAAATTGCAACACATCCAAAATCCTCAGAAACAGAGTGGAATTAAAGGTGTCCGTCATGCTAGATCTCGCTGTTCAGTACATTGGAAATTAGTACAGTGTTGTCAATGGTTATTAAACAATTTAAGCCAAAAGGACATTGATATAGTATGATATTTTCGGAATTCAAAGACTGTGAACTATTAAGGCAGATTTAAAGGGCAAGCAACAGCACTTCCATTAAACAATATGTTGGATATCAGAAGATTCCAAAAACAAAAATATTTTCTTAAGCTTCAATAAAATATTTATGTTCAAGATTCTTCTGAAAGAACGAGACTGATAAGTAAAGTTTCTATTCTGCATGAGCCATCGTCGTCAATCATGGCTAACTAATGCTATGAGGAAGATGTTTTATGTTGAGAAATCATTATTTGACTCTCGAATTACAAGACCAACAATCAAATTGTCACTGAGGAGCTGCAGAAGCTTCACAAGATAGAATTCTTGTCAGTTTATAGTAACTACTCGAATTGTGCAATTTCAAGAAACAGGGAACAATTTCACAGACCGTTAGAATACCATAGCTTACGCCTATTCATATCCGAAGTCCGGAGAGTATTTCGAAAAAGAAAACCTGGAATGAACTTTGCAGAGAGGGGGAGAAATCCCAGCCATCCCCGGCTACAAATCGAACACTGGACTTTCCACGGAAGAGAGTGAACGAGGATTTTCTCTTATGGATTTACAGAAAACTGCATGGTGTTTGAACTGTGAGTTAAAACATTTTGCAATTCATTAATGCCAATGGTGCACCTTTAGACAATCTTAAAGTAAAGGAGCTCCCTATTTCCTGGCTAAAGGTTGGTCAAGGTTTAGCTACGGATGAAGAACTACCGGTACATAAGAAATGAACCAACCAAGAGAAAAGGAATCCAGTTTCTGATTTGTTTTCATCAGAGGCCCTCTTACTAAACACCCTTTGAAAGATATTTAAACTATAACGAACAAATGACGATCAACAATAATATATTGGAAAACGCTCCAGAACTAAGGGAAAATTTGAAGATGTTTGTTGCTGATGAGAAATTTAAAAGCCTGGACTATGACTGTCGTAGCTCACGGGTATTCAAATATCTCGGCTAAGGGATACAATATTGAAACGTGAAGCATCTTATTTGATATACGGGTTAATAAGTATTAGAAAGTTGCTTTTTTCCAAATGCAATAGAATCGCAAATAGTCCCTCATCAAGCAGATACAGCGAAGAGAATAGAAACATAGCACGGTAACAGTAAATTTCTGTAAATAGAAGTGCTGAGGGTTGAAAAAGACCACTTGAGAATATACGGACAACGGAACGACTCTACTATTGGAGACGCAAAATACAACTCCCTGCTCTCTGCTCCGCATCCCCCCCTGAAAAGTTTTTAACTTCCATACTGCACTGAAAACAATAAAAGAAAACACAATATTCAAAAACCAACTTTCGATAAGAAATATTTCACAAATAGAAGAAATATCGACCATAGTATTGCAAAATAATATACACTATAAAAAGAGTAATAAAGTTATTTTACACTTTTTTGTGCTCACATTTTGTAAGGCTCAATCCCAGTCGGTTTTCCCGCCTTTTTCGTTTTACGTCAATTATTCAAAATTCTGTGTAGGTAAATAAAATTTAACTTTCACAGACCAAAGTTCGTTTCGTACTTCAATCATGGGTACAATTAGCTTTAAGGAAATGCTAGTAATAACTGCAGGGTGGTGTGCAGACACTTTGTGGACATTATTCTGTCCCAAAAGTGTCTGCACACAATGCTGAGATTACTAGGAGCATTTATTTAAAGCTAATTGTACCCATGATTGAAGTACGAAACGAACTTTGGTCTGTGAAAGTTAAATTTTGTTTATCTACACAGAATTTTGAATAATTGACGTAAAACGAAAAAGGCGGGAAAACCCATTTGGATTGAGCCTTAATTTCGTGTTTTAAAAACTGTACGTGTAGACACTACAGGAATTCTGGAAACTGTATTTAGGGGATCTAGATCATATATTTAATATTCATTTCATACCCAAACACATTTTAAATCTCCCCAAAGTCCGTGGTCTCCCTGCCACCACCACCAAGAAAATCAACTTCTAGATACCTGTATGTCGGACAAACTTATTGCTCTACGATTACGTGGCTGAGAAAACTGAAGTAAGTAACATTTGCTAAAAAGGATTTCATTTCAATTTTCATCTAATTTAAAGGCAATTTTCCTATATTACAAATAGAGCTGGGATTCATAGGTTTTAACCTTTTTCATTCCTTATTTGCTAACATCAGTATTGTAATATATATTTTTTCCTTTCAGACCTTTCCTGTGCGAATCCTATAGGCCCTAAAAACGGCTAAAATAAGTTAAAAAGCTACAATGAAAATTTCAGAAAAAAGTAGGAAATTACTAATGAAACTTCTACAGTTAATAGGAAAAATGTGCACGAATACGAATTTGTCTTAAACTTCTCTTGTACTTTCAGCTGTTTTCTTGTTTTCGTTTGGCCTGAGCCAAAGTTGACTAAATGCCTTAAAATAAAATTCAATTCAGTTCAGTTCTTGTTTTCGTTAGGTGTGTGCGTGTCTCGCGGTCGAGTGTATAGTGGTATAGTCATGTACCGCGAAGATAGTAATTGCGTGGCATAGTACATTGTCTACACTAACAAAGTAAAACATATTCATTTCAATATTGCTAAACAAAACTGCCGTGCAAATGAAAAGGGCCTAACTACAACTGAGAATATTTGAGATAGCCCTCATCAGTGATCCCTGGACGAAAGTTCTGCGTAACTTTTCAATCCGAGAAAATAGAAGAAAATGGTAAGCCCTATGTGCAGTTTTACCTTCTCAGGCAACACAGAAAGTGTTGTGCTTTATCTACTGCTTAAGTCTTGCTAAACGTTAGAACTGCAGTTAAGACATTTTCATCTTGCACGCAGATTGAATGCGGTGTTAAAATGAAATTTAAGCAGCTGTGATCCAACGGGCTATGCTTTAAGATTTAATGCTAAAAAAGGCAGTCCAGTTCATGTTTTGTATAGAGAGGTGATTTTTGTTGTGAGTGCTGTTTGAAGTTTTGTTTTGTATGGTAATCTTTAACTGAATATTGAGAAAATATGAACACTGAATATTGATTTTTTTAAACTAAGCAAAACTTATCATTTATTTTACCTTTAGTAAATCGTTAACATATCAAGAAAAATGTGTTTGCGATTGAAATTTCTTCACTGCTTATTACCTTTTAATGTAAATATTTGTCAATGTACAGGAAAATCACAAAACACATATTTTGTTCAAAGTGTACTTTATTTTTTTTCGCACATTATACATATTTGGTTCAAAATATATCCTGATAATCTCTACGTCGGTCATCTATGCATGGAATTTCTTTCAAGAAATAACGAGAAAAGGTACTTACTACGTACTGATGCATTCTAGCTTCTGTAGAAATTATATATATATATATAGTCGGTAGCGTGCTCGACTTCAGTGCGAGCGGTCCCGGGTTCTATTCCCGGTGGGGGCTCAAAAATTTCAGTGTTGACCCAGCATCGTGAGGACAATTGGGGAGCTGCTGTGAATAAAAGACAGTGACGATCACAGTGAGAACTTCGGCTCTCCTCTTCCAACCCGGCTGGTCAGCGTGGGAGCAGTAGACCAACTCCTCCCTTCGGGAAAAGGCCTCATCCAGTAGTGGATTGAATATGGCTGTGATTTATTATATATACAGAAAACAGTGGTGTTGATTCAACAGTTTTCGATGTCCCAGGGCGACCACCACTTCTCTGTACCAAATCAATACAATAAACGGTGTCGATTTCGAAAGATCCATCCCAATGGTTGTGTTGTCAATGCTCATTCAATACAATGGAGCATACCACACTGTTGAATCAACGTGAATAACAGAAATGGACACCATTTAATGTGTTGATTTAATGTAAAATGTGGTGGTCGCCTTGGGGGACCGAAAAGTGTTGAATCAACACCGCCTTGTACGAAAATTATATAGATAGTTCTGACTCAAGTAGTGAGACAGAAAGTCAGAAATATTCAACGTGTGTTAATAAACTAAATAATTTTGAGTACAGAAAATATACTTTTATTAGTAGAACCTCAAGGAAATGCACTTTTTGTAAGGTAGGAGGTCTTTTCAAACCTTAGAAAGTCATTTTTTGAGTGTTATTTTTTCTGGTGGCTGGACCCTTACATCAAAGACAGAAGAGACATTAAAGGTTTTAAAATTACATATAAAACTAAATTTCAAGATGAAGAAGTGATTTTGTCTTAATCAGGGATGTAATTAGAAGGAACCGTGCGGTCCGAGCCCCCACAAATCAAGATTTTCATGTAAAATTAATGTAATTTATACATACATTGTGGACCCTTCCCCTTAAGCCCGTGGGTACTTCCTCTGAAAGTCAACTTCTTGATAGATGTTCTGCCTTAATATTTTTTTTATTGATAAAAACTTGTAAAAGTTTAGATGCAAATATATCTACATTCTTTTCCACTTTACAAGGACATCTCTACCTGTGTTATTAACACTGGAATTTCAATGTCACGCCATTGCTATTACGTAAGGAGTACAAGTCTTATCTCTGTCAGTCCGACATTTCTCCCTAAGACGTCCTTATAAACAGTTCAACAAATGCCACTGAACTCATCATGGACGCGATAAGAACAGAGACAATAAGGAGCGAATATTTGCTTCCTAGTGAACACTTTCTTCGTAGTTAGAAATCACCAGAGCTGTAGTCTGAAGTCATTTTTAATTATTTATTTTTCATATTTTTCTTTCTATCCTGAATCGTCATTTTTGGGCTAAACCCACCTCAGATCTACGACCTTTGGTCTGAGGGATGTCGTCCTATGACGTATACAACTTTCCTATGTCGTCCTATGACGTATACTACGAAACAAATTAGTAGTAACATTTTAGCTGAGTGACTATGAAACATTTGGTCTACAAGAAAATAAATAAAAAAATGACACAGCCACAAGTCATTTTCTTACAGAAATTATCACGTACTTTGTTGGTTCTTTTCCAAGTTCAACATAATAACTTGCAGGGACATATTTAGGGTGAGGCTCCGAGGGCGGAGGGGGTGTCTGGACCCCACCGAAACCGATAATTTTATGGTAAATTAGTATAACTTCAGGCGTAATTATCTATATTTAATATACATTTCATGGCCAGACACACCTTGAACCCTCCGAAAGTACGTTCACCCCTCCCAAAACCAACTTATGGATACATGTCTGATAACTTGTAAAAAAAAGAAAAAATCAAGTCTCTATCGAAAGTGACTGTGCCTTTAGTGAAACGTTGGATCGTCAGGGATAACAAGAATTCCAGTTAAAATTTGTGTGTGTGTGTAATGTTTCAGCTTCTCAATGTGAGAATCTGGGTTAAATTCTAATTTGACCACTTTTTTTAAAAAAGAATTTTCATTTGTTGCTATTTCAGAATGCACATTGTTTGAATGGTTTATAAATAATTTGCAATCCTAAATTAACAACAAAAGGAGAACAAAGTAGATGTGTATGTGGATTTTAACCTGGTGGTCCAAGTTACGAAAGCGACACGATAACGGTTATTCCAAGTTTGTGCTAAGGAACATTCTATAGTGAAAATACTTGAAGGTATGAAGGCAAAGTTTAACGAACTTTAAAAATGTTAATTTCGAAGTTATGAAGTTGAATTTACTTGTGGCCTTTAGGTAAATATTTGGCTCATGCAGAAAGTAAGAACTTGTGCAGAAAATTCCACTACTTTTCAAAAATATTTCCTATCTTATTTATCGATTTTCATTTTTTTTTTTCATTAAAAAAAAGGGCTTTTACAACTCTTTGGAATTATTTCGTTATTAGCTTATTAAAACTATTGGATATCCATCCAATGGTTTCTATTCTAAGTTTCATCTCGAAATTTCCTCTTAGCATTGTATCCTACTTCTACTCCACCAGCAAAACTGTAATGTTATTGTAAGTTGTATAAGTTCCAGGATACTTGAAATTATATATTCAGAGGTTTCAAATTACGCCCTAAGATTTCTCTAAATTTACTTTATATATTTATCACTTAGCTCAGTTAGTAGAGCGTTCGCTTCACATTTGGAAGGTCCTGAGTTCGATACCAGTAGTCGACCATTCTGACTGATGTTTCTCCAGGGTTTTTTCCTAGTCAAACCAAACAAATGCCAGGATGATACCTTCAGCTGAGACCCTGGTTGACTCCTTCCCCTATCCTGTCCCAGCCTGAGCCATAGATGCATAATAAATTCAACTATTGTATTTGTTGAGCTAGAATTATTCATTTCACCGTTTTAGCAGACGCAAATAATGAGCGATAAATATCATTGAATGAATACTACTGTAAATTAATTTTATCAAGTTTATAATTTTTAATTGCTTTGCACGTGGAACAAGAGATGATTAGAAATCAAAGGAGAGAACCAGATAACAGCTTTCAGAAAAAAGAAAGAAAATAAACCAGTCTTTCGCACAGAGCTCAAAATAGATACAGATCTGTATCCTTCCTACTCAACTAGTAGCCTGCATAATAATAATAATAATTTGGCATAAGGGTGTATTATCAATAGTACCAAGAAAACTATTACAACGTTTTGAAAAAGTCGCCATCTTGGATTCAAAATGGCCGCCCCAAAAACATTTTCCACACGCTTTGAGCTAGACAAATGAAATTTTGTATGAAGGTGTACCATCACGAGTAGATTAAAATAAATGGGGCAAACTTTTCCTATGGCGGTTGATCTGAACCATGGGAGCGCAGTTCCTGGAGAGTCTGGTTACGATAAAGGGGGGCGTAGACCCCCAAAACTCCCCAAGTTGGGGGCGCAGCCCACCACGGGGAAGCGAGTATTGTTGACAGTCCCGATGACTGTTGTCAACATATTTTATTCACCCGGCACCAACGGGCTGGCAAATCAGCTAGTTTCATAACAAAACTATACTTTAGTGATTATGTAATCGCATACCTCTTACAACCCTCCAACGTGAACCAATATCCCTAACAACCATCCAATTTCAATCACTGACCTCAAAATATAACATTTTGTGTTAATCTCCGTGTTACAGATGTATCACTTCTCTAAATCACCGCTTCTGGATTGTGTCTCTGGCCTAAATTTGATCAAGATCTCGATCCTTTCGGTTAGATGTTAACTAACGTCAAATTAGTCCCCCTCCCCTCACATTTTCCATTCACCTTCATGCTCAGTCACCCTGAATTCGTTTCGTTGTCCTCACCCTTATGATCCTGCTTTGTACTCATTCTTATGGCTATGGGCGTGTCACCTCCACAAATTCTCGACAACACCCCTCAAATTTAACATTTTTTGCGCTCAAAAATCGATAGAAACCGGGCAAAACTCCACTTACACCTCCCAATTTTGGCTCTACACCTCCCCAAACAGAAAATCCTGGCGGAATCCCTGGACCGACCCCAGGAGGTTGACTACCCCTGTCTTTGCCCACAAACATAGTTCCACTCCATCCCGATTGCGTGTTTTCCGATCATCCGGTACATAAACCTGCAATGGTCATTGTCCTACATTTTCCACCCTCTGGCTAGCTGCTTCTTCTTCAAATCTATAGTACTCAGATTCTTGAATATACAATGCAAAATGCTAAATTCATCTATCACATTCACTATTCCACAAGTAGATCCTATAATTAACATGTTCCAAAATACGAACAAGTTCCGGGGCCAGTTTATAATGAGGACACACAAGAATCATATCCAAAAATGGTTCGATTACAACTTTGCTTATTGCAAAACAGATCAACAACTCTTAAAGGTTTTCTTCCGTATTTTCTAAATGTTCCTATGTTTTCTTTCTGATTATAAGATAGTAAATAAACGTTATCTTACCTGTGCTCCATTCCAAGATAAAGATTATCCAAATTACAGTAAAACCCTTCATCGTATCCTCCTTGTTCCGTGCAGAAGGCGGTGGTGGCCTGGATAAACACTTTCAAAGATTTTTGATTTCGTCACGTAACGATAGTTTACCAGCATCCAGTGCTGTCAAACGAATGTCAAACTTTGCCTTTGGTAAGTTCCCATGGTTTGGTATCACTACACAAAAAATAGCCACATCCACACACAGAAACACTTCTTTTTTTCATTTACAAGTAAACATTAAACACATTCACATACACACGCATTAAGCACGCACTAGCACACGCACAAATTGAAAAACAATCACTGCTTTGCCATTATAGACAAGTATTCGTACTGGTTCTGCATGGCACTACGTTTCAAACAGAACGTAAGAAAGAATCAAACACACACAAGAAATTCTTTTACTGCCTGTTTCAGCTCATTCCTCCTTTGGCTTTCCAAAGTATCAGCAAATATCCACAACCTTCTTCTTCTGATGGATACCTTCTCTAGTATCATTGGTGGCCACCTTGCGTCTTAGCCAATGGCACAAGAGCTTTGTCTTCTAATGGCGAATCATGAACTCAGTATCTTTGTTACCTGTCATGGCCTACCTGTCCCCGATTTCCCCGTTGCTTGAGGGCATTTCTCCTCTTCTCCTTCTCAACACATGCTGTTGCTGTACTCCTTGCTAGACCTGATACGGTAACATCCTACGCCTTAGCTCTACAGTCAAGTTTCTTTGCCTCCTCCTTCGGGTTGTTCTGTAGGCTTCTTTCTTTCTTTTTAATCATTGCAAGCACAGTGGTGCCACTTTAAGCACAAAGTACTAAATATCCTTTCCTTCTGGTGACCTCATCACTCTGCGACTTCAGGTGTTTCCTCATG
>JAGDQP010043487.1:2806-16205 GCA_022664845.1 Lepisma saccharinum | reverse complement strand
CCTTATATGAGCGCAATCGAGAAACTAGTTATTGATTTATGGATTAATCATCAAGAGCTTTTCAACGATACCCCACAAGACGTGGTTTTAAAAATTTAAATTTCCACCCCCACAACCCCTGAATCGTTGGTGTCACCGTAAACTTCATAGTGAGTACTATAATTTACGCAGACAAAGCTTCCCTCTAAACTCCATAGGGCTGATATATAATTTTTTCAAAATTTCAACCCCCTCCCCCGACCACCCCCTTGGGCCGATTTTGCTCATTAACGAACTTACTAGAGCTATTAAGCCTACAAGTAACGTAATAAAATTTGGTTCAAATATCTTCAAAATTATGGCAGCTAGCGTGTAAATATATATATGACATGGTACCGATCTCAATAGGTAGATTTTACTTCGATATCTACCTAAAAAAAACCGTAGATTAGCCAATTCTATTTTTTTTCTTTGGCTCAGGGCGGGATAGAGGATACGGAAGTTATCGGCCAGGACCTTTCTTAAGGTACCATCCCAGCATTTTTACAGTGAAAGTGAGGAGAAACCCCTGGAAAACCTTAGTCAGGATAGTTGGCCGTGGGGTTTGAAGGAGGAAATAAGGAAAAACTCACGACTCTCAATCACCCCCCACCCCCGGCCTAAACTGCAATGCAAGAACGCTAATGTTACGCCCTCTCGTTAAGAGTTTTCACACTAAGTTTTTCAAGGCAATAATAAAATAGACATATTTCCACCTACTGCCATGTTAGGTTCACTGTACCCTTTGTACATTTGAAACAATTTGATAATTCCAAGAACAGTTCACATGCTGATACTGAACTTCATAAAAATGCTGCGAAGTGACAGTGAGCATATTGAAAAATTAACGAACAACAACATAGTCAATTTCAGAGCTTCACTTACACCATAATTAATTACGTTTTTCGTTCCACTAGTATGCAACTGCATCAATAACAATAAACAATTCAATGTCATCGATTAACATTACGTAATTAGCTTCGTTGTTATTCCCAAATATAACTTCTACTGAAACAAAATGATATTTGTGCGCTAATATTACTCACACAGAATGGTAAGTAGTAGATTTACATAACGTTTCGTTCTCTACCAGGCAAGGTCACAGTGAAATTCACTGCAAAACAAGGAGAATTTCTACCAAAATAATGGAAACTTTTCGTGAAATTTCTCATTTTCGCACATCAATCGGCCCGTCTCAATTATGAGTGCAATATCTGTTAAAATCCACAAACATCCATGCCCCAGGCGGGATTCGAACCCGTGACTTTGGGTACGCTGGACTAATGCATCAAACCACACCATTATCTTGGTCGGCTAATTTAATTTAGGAACCTTTTATAATTTACGAATATAATTGATGAAAAATAATAAATGTAGGGTTGAACCCAAAATGGTAGTATTTTCATATAACACTACCAATTACCAGGATTAATCGAGAACGCTGTCTCTAGGTACTAATATTGTTTGTAATGACTTGCAATACAAAACTTACACCAACTGATGCTTTTCAATGAAGCAGATGAATTAGAAAGGTCTAATAATTGGCGCCCGAACAGGGACAAGAGCCCTGCACCATTACACACAAATGTGAAGTAAACTTATTAACATCAGCTGTGCTTTGACCTTGCTTCACTTCACAGTTAAAGCTACATTTAACTCATCATAACACGTCAGACTTAAGTAATGATGTGTTCCATTAATGATGGTAACTATATACTTTTGTATGATACCAAGAGATTCTTGTAGCAAAGAACTGATTACTTCTTAAGACATACTTTCCACAGGGTTTGTAAAGTTAAACATTCTCACACAATATTGATCACATTATTAAAACTGTTTATATCAGTGAAAATAACTGTAATAAACCTCTTATCGATAAAGGGTTAACGGGAATTCAATAGAGAAAATTTACCACACACCACAGATAAAAGTACCGTGTCGAAAATATAGAAAGATAAAATTTTGTGCTACAACTTAGTTCCCAAAGAAATTATGAAATCAACCAGCACTTCTATTTTAAACATTAATTACCTTGGAATTTGCATGATGGTTCTGAAGAAAATCTGGAAACTTGTATTCATGAAAACCGGTATAAACAGGATTCAAACCTGAGCCTCCTCACAGTGCTGAAGTGAGAGGCCATCGCCATTAATTAGACCACAGAAACTATCTCAAAAAGTACAACAAAATTATCATTAAACCTATAAGGAAAATTTTGGAAGTGAAAATTTAGCACATAAGTGAACTCTCACTATACAATCTATTATACCTGAGATGTTATCGATTCTTTCTTGTATATATCACGACAAAACTTGAATAATTATTATTCGAACCTAAACACATAGAGAAATCATAGGTTTCTAGCTGCTTTTGTTCAATCCGAACCTCGATCTAAATCTTTACTAACCTTCACATTAAATTTTCTCGAAACGACGCTTCGGTGCCAAATTTACAATTATTATTTCAAATATTTGTCCCAGAATTTATTCACGACGGTTGGGCGAAGTTAGATATGCCCTATATATAAATCTCAATCATATCAACATGAAATTTGATAGTACTTAAAAAATACATATGGCAATACACATTTTAAAAACAACCGTATTCAAGCCCTACTCATTGAAAACATTTGCATTTCCCTGAGCAGAACTATAAAAGTAATTACACTGAAATTTTGTCACACACCGGTTAAAAGTCTTGCCGAAAGCGTTTGCTCTTCAACATGTAATGCTGCGACATTTTCTTCAAATTAACGATTTGAAGCAATTATGCAAATAACAGACGTTTGACCTTTCGTTGCGTTCATATTGAAATTTTTAACAAACTACATATCACGAAATCCAAGGGAGATAATAACAAGCTTTACAAATGATAGGCAACTCATTCAGAGCACACAAACAATTTTGAGAACGAGAAACTACACCCTTATAATAATAATAATAAAAAAAATTAAATTGTTGCCAATCATGTGTTGTAATGCAACTAAAACCATATAGATTATAAAACCACGGTCATAGACCATTAATTTCAGTCGCTAATATCTTTAACTTCACTAGTATTCACCAAGGCTTTAAGAGCAGAACTATGGACGCTTACCGGTTTTTAGTTTTTTGTGTTTCACTTTATGGCAGAAAATTGACAATATGCTAATTTCTTCCTTAATGAGACTGATATTAGACCATTTGTATTCAGTACTAAAACGGAATTCAAATCCCATAATTTATTTTTATTAAGGACGATAGCTATTTATTAGGCATTAACAATTTTCTACGAGGAAAAGAAAAGGAAAAATCAGTTTGAAATGCTGTTTCATCCCTTCAATTGTACGTTAAGTACAGAGATTTCTTGCTAGAGCTGTTTGTCTTTTAGTACTCTGAACAGCATTCCTTATACTACTGACGTTTTGCAGTTTGAGTGAATTGGTAATACTTACTGATGACGTTACAGGTTAAAATTTTTGTTCTCGCCATAAACACAATAATCAACTCTTAATACCAATAAAACATACTGTATTACCTCAAAAATTTATCAAAGACTTTTTTTTTTAAATAAAATTTACGAAGCTTAGATCAGAGAGTTACGTCTATCTTAAATCTTAACTCAGACGGTGTCACTCTGTATGTCAAGACATTTTACATTTAGAAGCTGCAGCACTGCAAATGGGGAAGCAGCCTGATAATTACAGATTGTGAATAAATTATATCACATAGCATTCAGTAAATGTAATCCGTTATCGTTAATATAAATGACAATTTATGTGAAATGCACTGAAAGAGATTTAATTTATCTGATGCAAAAAAAACACGAAAATAAGGCACATCATAAAATAAATGGCATTGTTTCAACATACACACCATTAATAATAAATATACACTTATAACTTAAAAAAGCTATTCTTGAACGTGAATGAACCATTCAAAAAATATTAGTATACATCTTTGGTATTTATAAACATTGTAAATATACAAGACTGTACACAGTCATCACAAGAGGGCTGTACAAATGACACATTTTTTTTTAAAAAAAAAGAAACAAGCGAATGAACAAACTACTCACTAACCCAAAACATAGGAACATTGACCCTTTCACAAGTCATTTCACTAACAGTTAAATGCAAATAGAAGAAAGTGAAAAATGCGTAAGTACCTCTCTTGGAATGGCGAAACAAAATTCATCTTTTGTTTGTGTAAATTATTTTTAAAATGCACTCTGCAAATAAATTCGTACACAACTTTTCTTCCAGCAGCTTTTCCTTATTCGCCACCTACACACAAACTAACAGTGTGAATAAAAAACGAAAAGCATTAACGGATCACAGCCTTTAAAACGCAGTAGTGCATCTTACTGGACCCCAACATTTTAAAATAATTTTTTAAAAAAGCGAACCAGACGCAACGTAATTTACATATTACATCGTAGGAATTTTCTTTTTAACTTTAACCTGTATTTTGACATAACCTATTCCGGCTTTGTGTGACTCTCAATCTTTGAGTAGTTTGCGCATTCAATGTCCAAGTTTCAGAGCCGTACATCATCACAGGTAAGACACATTGATTATAAACTTTACGCTTCAGACACATTGGTCGTTTGCTTTTGAAAATAAAGTGTAGTCTTCCAAATGAACTCCACGCCTGTTTACATGTTCTATTAATTTCGTCAGTCAGCTTAGCTTTCGATGTTTTGAGCTGGCCTAGGTAAACATACTCATCAACTATGCCTATAGTCTCTCCGCTAATCTTTATTTCCCTCTTTGCAGCATGTTGATTGTATATGACTTTTGTTTTACTTAAATTCATTTTACGGCCTATTTTCGAACTCTGGTTACTCAGTTATTCCATTTTGGTTTGTAGTTCTTCTGCACTTGAAGCAAACAGGACTATATCATCAGCGAATCGTAGGTGATGAAGATATTCATCAATTTTTATTCGAACTTCATCCCAGTTTAAATTTTGGAACACTCTCTCAAGGACCGCAAAAAACAATTTTGGAGAAATTGAATCTCCTTGCCTTATCCCTTTTCCAACACTAAATTTTCACTTTCTTGATGTAGACTAATGACAAATGTAGCAGTCGAGTAAATGTTTCGCAGTAGCTTGATGTACGCATTTTCGATGAGTTGATATTCAAGTGATTTAAGTACTGTTGACAACGAGACGGAATCGAAAGCTATTTCAAACACAGTGGAAGTTCATATTCATTAGTCCTTTCCATAACTTCATTCAATGTTTGTGTGTGGTCCATTGTGCTAAATCCACGACGAAATACAGCTTGTTCCCTTCCCTGGTTAATTTCTAAATCCCGTTCAATACGATTTAATATAATTTTGGTGAACACTTTGTATAGAACTGACAGTAAACTAATTCGTCTGTAGTTTTCGACACATTCTTTGTCCCCTTTCTTGTACAACAAAATAATAACAGCATTATTCCAACTTGAGGGTATTTCTCTCTTCCTTAGGCACATCGACAATAATTTAGCAAGTTCCTCTTTTATCTTTTCACCTCCCCATTTAAACATCCCTGCTGTGAATCCATCTTCTCCTGACGATTTTCCGTTCTTCATCCCTCGAAGTACTTTATCCACTTCTTTCATTACGTCTGGGACATCTACATCATTTTCTTCTGAGTCTTCATTTCCTAGCTCTTCTTCGGAGTAGTATAATTCTCTGTAGAAATTTTCAAATATTTTTATAATTTCTTGCTTATTTCGTACGGTCCCGTCTGATCTCTTAACTGCAATTATTTGCTTTTTCCCTATCATGAGCTGCTGTTTGGTTTTCTTCGTGCTCTTGTTCTCCTCGATTGTATTTCTTACAATATTTTCGTTATATCTTCGTACATAATCTCTTATTTTTTCCCCTTACGGTTTTATTTAGTTCTATGTACTCAATACTCTTTATGTAATTTTCATCTTCTTTCATTTCCCTTCTTTTTTTTCATCAAGAGTTTAGTTTCTTCTGAGATTTTGCTCTCTTTTCTCTTTCTGGTGCCTGCTATTTCCTTGGCTGTTTCTCTTAATATCTCAGTCAGTATTTTATTTCTGCTATCGATGTCTTCTTCATCCTCTAACTCTTCCAAGGCGCTGAATCTGTTGCTTAGTTCTATCTCGAATGTCTGTCTGTATTTTCCTAGATTTTCCAGATCTAAAAGTGGCGGTTTTCCTGTGATAAACTTCTTTCTCTCAAGTCTAGTATTTAGTTTCAGCTTACATCTCACCATCCTATGATCACTCGAGACTTTGAAACTGTTCAGAACAGACACGTCTTGCACAATTGCCCTGTTATTTGATAGAACGTAGTCTATTTCGTTTTTGGTCCCATTTGGGCCTTTCCATGTCCACTTCCTCTGGGGCGGTTTCTTGAAAAATGTATTGGAAATAGACAGTCTGTTGGCTTCTGAGAATTCCACTAACTCCTCTCCTCTCTTGTTTCTTTTCCAAAGTTTCCCACTTTCATGTCACTGCTTTGCTTGGCTCCTACTTTCGCATTGAAGTCTCCCATTACAATTTTGTAATGCGATTTGCTACTATCCAAAATCTTCTGGATCTCCTCGTATAGGTCTTCGACTTCCTCCTCCGGGTGCGAGGTTGTTGGAGCATACACTTGTATAAATCCCATACTGTATCTCCTGTTTTTCTTTATTACTACCCGTGCGATTCTATCTGAAATCGCTTCAGTTTCTGTGATCCGTGTCTTTAGGCCCTTATTAATTATAAAGCCAACACTTGTCGGTTTTCCATTTTCTGTTCCTTTGAAGTAGAACGTGTGCCCTGACGGTAGTTCCAACTGTTCTTCATTCTTCCTTCACTCTCCTGATAGTCCTTTTTTGTCCCACTTACTCCTTGTTAGTTCATTCTGAAATTCTTCTAATTTGTCCTCTCCTGCAAGTGACTGACAGTTGAGGGTCGCCACGTATAGGTCCGTTCGAGTTGCCGTGTCGGTGTCCTGGCAGTCTACAGTCCAAACCCGGGCATTTTGACCCTCTGACTTCTTGCAGGACTGACCGCTGCCCTTGAGGTGCCTTCTATCCTCCGGGAAATGAGACCTCCGAGGCTGTTTCCTTACTGGTACCATCATGTGCAAGGAAAGGAGGGGTGCTGACATTTGACGCACCACGCTGTCTGCTAATGTGGGTTGGTGAGCAGCCCATCCAGGTTCGTTCGACAAGCAGTTGATTGGTAAGCCTTATCAAGGGGAATTAAGGGGTCTCCTCCCAGTTCGTATCAGAAGCCTTTTGGGGCGACAGTCCCGGTTTCCCCGCCCTTTCAACTATATATATATATATATATATATATATATATATATATCATTGATGGAAATATTTAGAAAATAACCCCCTGACGTTAAAATTCTTGCCAGCATGAAAGAAAATATTAAAAAAAAAGGTTTTTCTACCATTTTCAGAAAATAAATTATTTCTAAAATAACGAGAATGTTTTAAAAATGTATTGATAATATTTCATGTTCTGCGAGTGCACCTCAATGATCTCTATCTAAATGCGATGCTGGACTGACTGCTGTCATTGAAAATTTCATGAATATATGAAGACAGGAGGCGGAGAGGACAGTTAATCAATCTCATTTATCCATTTCCAGTCTAAACCAATATGGACCAATTTTACGCTTGATATCGCTGTGCGGCCCGTTTGTTTATGTTTAAATTCTTGCAAAAAACGTAAATATTATTTGCAGTATTTACTATTATATGCAGAGTAGGATATATTATTATATGAATAACTCAGGAATTAAGATTTAAATCAATAAACGGCCTATTGAGATATGAAAATTTGATCCACATTGGATTAGACTGGAAGTGGACAAATGAGTTTAAATATTTGCTCTGGCCTGTATCTTTTAACACTAAGGGCCATATTTATGAATCACTCCCAAGAGTTGGGTGGCTCCCAGGAGTATATAATTTCAATGGCCCTGGGAGCCATCCATTCTTGGGGGGTTATTCATAAATATGGCCCTAAACTTGTCGTGTGGGCATCAGCCGATTTTATTAATTTTGTATTTTGTGCGTTTAAGAAAATAAGAAAAGGTAATAATTATATGGTTAGTTGGTTCGATTCGGCTAGTCTTTTGTGTACGTAATTCTAGGTTCTAGGTAATTCATATAATAGTTACCCTACTCTGCATATAATAGAAAATGCTGCCAATAATATTTGTTTTACTTTTTGCCAGAATTAAGACAAATAAAAAACGGGTTGGACAGCGATTTGAAGTTTTTAAAAAATAGTAAAAACCGAAAATTTGTTCCACATTGGTTTGGACTGGAAGTGGACAAAAGAGATTAAGTGCCTCTACGATGTTTGTCTTCGTAGATTCACGAAATTTTCAATGGCAACAGTTAATCCAGTATCGCTTTTAGATAGAAGTCATTGATACAAACTATGAACTTAATTATAGTAGGCTGGCAACCTATGAACAATATTAGCAGTAATATTACAAATCGATTAAGAGGGCACATGTAAATCATTTCAGATCTTTTAGATGTTTCTCCTTTTGTCTGTGTTTAAACCTATCGTTGTGTATTTTGCCATCAAATACTGTAATTTATGCAGTAAGTAATTACCCAAATACATTTTCTTTCTTTTTTTTTCTGTTTTCAAAATTCGGAGTAGGAAAGAAGCGACCGATGATTTCACCGTTCTGACACGGTAATCACCAACACTTGCGACTAGAGACAGGATGAGCACCTGAGGCTGAGCCATTCTCGCGCATGCGCATTAATCCTTCTAGTAAATATTTCTTCCAAGCATCTGCTCCCAGTTGCGAAATTAATCGAAGGAACCCGGGATCGAACCCTGGTGCATTATTTTATTTTTTCTTAATGAAAATAACTTTTCTCTTATATTTATTTATATATATATATGAACGCATTAGGAAATGTAATAAAATTAGTGACAAGTATCACTTCCTTTGTAAGTGTACATGTTCTGTGTATTTGTATTGTAATTTTTTTAATTTTAAGACCCGAGGCACGAACCAAGAATTAGTTAGTTATATTTTTATTTTGTTATTTCAATTGAGTGAGTGTGAGCTTTCAACGAAAAATAATTTTCAATTGTTTCCAAAGCAACAGCATAACCTCTGTCAATGCCAGACACTCCGATAGGAGTCGGTATTAGGTTTCAGTCTACAATATTAGTTCCTCTGAAACACATGCTTCTATAGTCACGTTGTTCGAGTCACGCGGAATAGAGGAAACAGAAC
The DNA here is from genome assembly GCA_022664845.1 of Lepisma saccharinum. Lineage (NCBI taxonomy): Eukaryota > Metazoa > Arthropoda > Insecta > Zygentoma > Lepismatidae > Lepisma > Lepisma saccharinum. Next base: position 6,970 of record JAGDQP010043487.1, on the reverse strand, counting down.
ATCTCAACCCCATATGGTCTTACATAGTCACGTTGTATTAGCACTGCGAAATAAGAGAGTATGACAAGCTCATATGTCGCATAGGGTTTCAGAGCAAGCCAAACTAAATATCATATTACATCAAACCAAGCAGATCAGATGTCGTTGACCAAGTGATGACTAGAGACAGACAAGCAAGTGTATAGTTTCAGTGACTTGTGATTGGTTTATAAGATCTTAGCCACGTCTCTCAAGAAGAACTATGATTGGACGCTGTCAAGGACAGTAAATGAACTTCCAAATAAATAGACCTGTAATTCTACACCATTATATTAGGTCGTTGCAGAAGTAGTGAGATATAACACACAGACCTTGTTTTAGTATTCATGTCGTCGAGTCTCTAAGACTTAAGAATATCTTCATCAAACCATCATCTACAATTCTGGAATCGAAGCCCTATACTACAAGATCCAGCTCTGATCATGAAGTGGCCAGCTCTGTGAGGCATAGCTCATAATTATCATTAAATATTAATTATTCTTAATTTTATTAATTAACTATTTTTTATTATTAAATTAATAATTTAAATACGAATATTGTATTATAACTATTATGTATAGGAAAACAGTTTGAAATAATGCTCCATAGATGGCAGCACAACTCTTTCATTTTAGTGAAGTGTACAAATACTAATTATAATGGTGGTAATGAATTTATTTATTTACTAAAATGATTCAATATGTAAAATATTATTAATCTTGAAGTTTCATAGCAACTGAATTAATATTTATATTGTTATTATTAATTATATGATATATAATTAGTCACTATAATTTATGTTTCCCGGAATTTTATATTGAACCATCGAGTTTTTCTCTGAGGATGTTTATTATTAGAATTAAGTTTTTAATTCATGGTACTGCTTCTGCAGTTCTGGTAGTTCGAAAGAACTCCACGACCTAATAAAAGATTAGTTCCCTAGTCCTCCTTTGTTTTATTTCTAGACCTCCTCTCAATAGACCTCCTGTTGGAAATCCCCTATATGCCAATAGCACGCACGACACCTACACTGGGTGGAACAGTGGCATTGGTATATAGCCTGCAGGTTGGTCCTTCCTTTCCATGTTTCCTCCATCGATAACCCAAGAACCCTTGAAAGCTAAGCAAAAGAAGAATGTCGTCCTTTAGAAGCCCTGAGATGTTACATCTGAGACGTCAGTTACTTACACAACATCTGTACTGAAACTGCCCTCTTATTCTCTGTTTAACTGGAATTAGGTGAGTTGTAAGTCACATTCTATTAGCATGATTGATTCTGTAATTTTATTTGTCTACATGTCACTGTGTTCATTCTGATAGGTATTATAGGTTAGGGTAATACTTGCTTTCGTGCCCTCATTTTTACTTATGTTCTTTTAGACTATAAATATTCATTCATTACACAGTCGAATTCAATTGTTTCATTTGACATGCATTCCGAACAAAACCCTTTGTAGTCTGCTTGCGTTTTGGGTGAATAGCCAATTGAAACATGTGATGTAGCTTTATTAGATGGTGTAGCACGTGTGTTATTGGCTATTCACCCAAATCGCAAGCAAAACACGCAACGCAAGCATCTTTGAAAATCAGCCCCAACACATTCATATAAAGTACATGCAAAAGAAAGATAAAATTCTTACTAGAACTTTCGTTACAATACCCCAAATAAAACTGCAAATTTTAAGCTTGTGTTGCAACAGTGAAATAAAAGAACTTATTTTCAATCATTAAAGTGCGGTACTTAAAAGCGATGACTTTTAAACTACACATATTGAAAATATTGGGCGGATGTATTTCAAACGGGGGAAAACAATAGTTCATTTTTAATATTCAATATTTCGTGTTGAAATAAGTGTTTACAAGAAAATGTAGATTTTAACTATTTAACGTAAATAACTGTTTCTCTAAGTAATGTTTCTAAGCATTTTTTACATTGGTTTCATTGTATTATTCGAAGTTCCATTACAGGATTTGCCTGGTGACCGAGACAAAACTACAGTCAGGATGGCGGGCACGGAGAATCGAACTCGGGACCAGCTCTCATCACAAGGCAGGCACGCTACATCGTAGGTATAATTATAAAATAGTTTTATTATTATTATTATTAATATAATTACTAGTTTAAAAGCATGAGAACCACAAACAAGTCTAGAGAAAATCTTGTGTAACAAAGTGAAGATAAAAGTTACCGTGAAGCATTTAAATACTAATCCGATTACAGGAGAGAAGATTCCAAGGAAACTGATGAACAGGTTTGCTAAAGTATTTCTTATGGCGCGTGGTCTTGTTCGGTTCAGAGACGTGGGCGATAAGAAAGGGGGGCGGGGAGGTTCCTTAAAATATTTCAAATTTTGCTGTGAAAGAGAATGGAGATCAAATAGTTGGATAGCTGAGCAATGAACAAATGTTGTTGGGAGATAAAAAGGGCCCCTAGCGAAAAGGAATATAGCCACATAAAATAGTTCAAAAGCAAAAGTACAGGGGCGGCTCGGAATATGCTTCAGTTAAAGCTGCACTTCACATTATTTTGTTCCTGTATTTTCCAAATAAAGACCAAGTCCTCAGTAGCGCAACAACATCGTGCCTATATGAGATCCGTCGTCAATATCGATTAATACTGGCCCATTTATGGCAACTTGGTGCGATATCGACTCCACAAGGTATATTCCCATGAAGTATCAAGCAGACGTTAGCCCGGTTGAAGTGATGTGGGCCCCACATGGGAATTATGTGGGGATAAACATAGGAAAATTAATTCAGTTTCTGCATGAAATGTCTTGATTTGCTGTGAAAGGAATATTATCCATTTGATTAAAAAGTAGGGTAGTAAATAATTCATTCAAATAACTTGTTAGTTTAAATCTTCGGAGTTCAGACAATGCAATTCTGATCCTCTACAGGGTTCTGTTTTAGCACTTACTTGCAAAGCGTCACCAGGACTTGTAACTGAATGACCCGTGTTGAAGTCCTCGTTCAGGCCTCTTTTTTTTTATTATCTCTTATTCCCAGTATCACTGAAAACTTAATGATGTCTAGCTTTTAGAAGTTACATGAAACTTTCATGCAGCTACGCGGTCTGGCTTTTCTCAGGAACGTTTGTGATAATGTTAGGGCTTAGATGGGCTCAAGGTTGGGAACTGCAGATGTTAAAGATATAATAAAGACAAAACCAAACTCCAATTTTTTACCAGTTCGGTCTAAAATCATTTAAGACAAAATGATTAATGCTCAAAGTTATCTCGTTCTAAGAACTTTATTTTTCACATTCATTCTATGTACGCATTTTTTAAATCAGGTTTCTTTTTAAAGAAATGACAACACTATGTTTTATTTAATATTTAAATTCTCGCAGTATATTTAACAGCCGAATATATTTTTATCGGTGGTACACAATTATATACTTTCATACATAGACAAAAAAAAAAGTGTTATGCAAACCAACTTATATACACAATGTGCAAACACATACACTGTCGTTTTTTTATTATCAAGAATCATACAATGGCAAATATTATTTCGTTAACAGGTTTCTTTTCAAGAAACAAGTTTATTATTACTCTTTTGTATACACGGTTGCAAAAATATTGTCTCGTGTAAATTTTGGTTTAGCAAATGGGGAAGATATACAAGAATAAACAGATTCTATGTTTTGCTGTACTGATCCCATATAGCATGTTGGTTTGCTGCAAGTCTCACTTTACTTGATTTGTACTTGCTAGACTTTTCGTACCTGTAGCAGATTTATAAAGAGAGTAACCTGCACATATGACGTAAACCTGATTTTTCCTTGCTTGATATCCCTTGCATCGGAAGCCCACAGCAAATTTGCAGTAGTCTACTGGTTTGTATATTAAGTTCAATGATATTTAGATGCAAGTCTGCAAAGCAAGTGTCTTGATTTCACTTTTTAACACCAGGTGGAACAAGTATCAAACCCGTTGAAAGTACCGCCACCGCTTTGGCCCCATTTGTTTTATTCCTTTGTTGTGAATGTCTTCAGGATAATGTAATTTTGTGGTAAGTATCCAATAATACATGTAGAAGAAAGTTGCTATGTGAAATTTTATTGACCTGCAAAAATACGTAACGTTGTGTGTAACCTAAGCTTGTATGTACGTCGTAAATACTTTGCATACCGTACTATGC
>JAGDQP010043486.1:0-16206 GCA_022664845.1 Lepisma saccharinum | reverse complement strand
AAAAATCTGCAACATGGAAGCACAGTGTCCTGGAGAGTGGTTACGATAAAGGGGCGTAATACCCAAAAACTCGAAGTTGGGGGCGCAGCCAGCTACGGGGGGCGAGGACCTAAACGAGGCCGAGCGAGCGAGTATACATGTACAAAAAGCTGTGAAATCCGATCAAAAACACCAGAGGTGCAAAAAGTGGAGCCAAGTTCTTTAGCCCTAAAAAGGTGTGATATGGGAGACGGATGAGATAAGTTCCTTGGTGACAGCATGTAATAGGAACAAAGGAACTTGGCGCGAGCTGGCAACAGCCTTAGGGTTGGTGACGGTGGACGTAGTGGGCTTTAGGATCCCCACCACCCTTAGTAGCTTGAGGATCATGAACCTTGCCAGCTCGCGCCAAGTTCCTTTGTTCCTGTTACATGCTGTCACCAAGGAACTTGGCTCATCCGTCTCCCATTTCACACCTTTTTAGGGCTAAAGAACTTGGCTCCACTTTTTGCACCTCTGGTGTTTTTGATCGGATTAATATTTCTTTAAAAAATGATAAACACATTAGTTATTCCTTTCTTGTTCTGAATTTGAATTTTATTTATGGCTTTTAGCCATCTAAGGCTCAGGCCGTGATTCCTGAGAGAAAAAGGATGCAGGAAGGTGTCTGCCAAGGCCAAAGTTGAAGGTATCATCCCGACATTTAACTGTTTCGACTTGGGAAACCTCTGGGAAAAGGTCAGGATGCTCGGGCGCTGAAATTTATCTCACGAACTTGCTAATGCTAAGCAAACGCTCTACCCATCTGAACCACGGATGTTCGATTTCCTTTGTTGTTTTGTCAAGGTTATTTCAACGTTGATTCTTGTAAACTAGTCTGCTGTATTCGAATATGTTTAGTCATTTTTTACTTAATATGCAAAGGTTGCATTAAGTTGCAACTGTTATCAAAAGAGGCTTGCTCCTCATTTCAGTCAGGTAAAAGTTTCCTAAGGGCGGTAGGCCTATTTCTTAAACAAGTAAACGTCGTTTTAAAACGACTTCACATTTTAATTTCTTGGAACGATCTAGCCTAAAACGATATGTCACATGATACACTTTCAATTTAAAACTCTCGACATAAATCGAAGATGGCAGCTTTAAAGATAGCGGCTCGATATGGATCACTCCCTTCAACTACAGATAATCAACATTTAGTTTCATTCCCTATAGCCATTTCTTTGATTTACCAGTGTGTTTCCAGACTATCCTCTTACCCGGAAAAAAAAACTAAAAAAAAAATGATTATGTTACAGCGTTTAAATTTACAACATTAAAAACCGATGATAACTTTATAACTGTTAGTTCTAATGGGAAATAGTAATAGTAATTAAGAAAAAAATTCAATTTTACATTTTATACTGTTGCAAATTTCTGAATGGACCATAGTTTATGTTATAAATGCTAAAAAAAACCCTTAGCGTTATTTCTTTTCAAAATGGTCGTTAGTTGTCGGGCTCTAAACGGTGTAACGAAGCCTTTTCATACTATTTCTGCATAGATTAACGACAATATAATTTTATTGCTGTTTTTTATGTTATGGTATTTTTCATTAAGGCTCCTCGCTACTCCCTCCCCTATCTTTTTAACATTTTTCAAAATATCTCAAAATGTAATAGCATTATCAAATTTTTAAGAAGATACACCTCTAGTATTTACAAATTACTATGAAATAAAATGGACAGCGATTTCGAGATCTTGTCCATTGATGAGCTTACAAGTAATCGGCCCGCAGGGCCACATAAAATAGACTTCTGGCCGTATTGACCACTTTCGTCCTTTGATTTATTAAAGTAGTTTGGAGTGATACGTTGTTAATTAAATAATGACGTCATAATCTTTGAAAACTAATTACTCATCAATGGACAATACCTATAGATCGCTGTCCATTGTATTCCATAGTAATTTGTAAGTACTAGAAATGTATCTTCTTAAAATTTTGATAATGCTGTTAGATTTAGAAATATTTTGAAAAAGGTTAAAAATTGGGGGAGGGAGTAGCGAGGAGCCTTGATTGCTCATATTAGTCCAGAGAATTTAAATATATTTTTAGTTCTTATATTTCGCCCCCTCTCCATCTCATCGCGGTTCTCAGATGGCCACCATCATTTTTTTCTGAATCTGTGTTTGGTAAAGGACAAAGTGATACTACCCGCAATAGGGTATAATGAAATTGCATACGGGATGTCATAAGGGAACCAACTATTCTATCAGTGTTAATGTCTCTTACTTGTTCTATTTCTTTTGTATCATTTATATTAGACGTTATTTTAAAGGTAAATGATTGAATGCCGGCTTTGCAAAGGTTTCTTCACCTTCAATGTTGATGCAATCAAATTCAGCTTAGTTCAGCGTCGAAAGGGATGACATTTAATGGACTTCCCAACAATAAATTACGCCTGTGCTAGAGTTGAAACTGGAATATCTGAAGTATTGAGCGGAAAATGTGAGAAATAAACTTATTTATTTAACAGTTTGAAATTTTATAACGGTTGCGAGGAGAACACTTAAATGTATATTTTAATAATAATTACTCACTATCTCCTGTATTCTGAAACACAATTTATTTCAGTTTATTTGTTAAAATTTATATACCGTTATTACAACCAATCATTGATTTACGCTTATAGATTCTTTTAAATTTACATTAAATGGAATATAATATGTACGATATGCAGTAGAGCATCGATTATCAGGTAATCGGTCAAACGGATGATTGGTTATCCGGTATGTTCTGAGTAATAAATAAAAAAATAAAAAATTCGGTATTATAAACTTCAATATTACCCTTGTACTACTGTAAAACGGGGTTACTTGGTTATTGTCTTTAATAGGGTTATTTATGCATGGCTTATCATGCCTTATTTCATAGCCACATAAATTGTGGTATGGGGTTCCTCTGTTGGCCGGAAGCAGGTGTTCAAATGGCAAAAGAAGGCAATAAGAGTGATATTAGGATTGCCAAGTTGGAGATCATGTAGAGGTTGTTTTACAGACTTGAAAATCTTTACTTTAACATGTAGCTATGTATATCATTCTGCTAGATATATAAAGACACATAAAGACGATTTTACGACTGGAATGGATGTCCATTCCTATAACACTAGAAATAGAAAGCATATAATACCCCCAAAAGCTAGGCTAACGAAAACTAAAAATTATAATAAGAATCAGGGTATAACATTTTATAATTTAGTGCCAGCCAAAATTAAGAATTTTCATACCAAGAATTTTAAACAAGAAATCAAAAAGTTATTGATCGATTGTGAACGCAATTGTGAAAATTTACATCAAGAGATTGAAGGTTATATAGCACTTGAGAAATTGTCTTAATTATGCAGCAATTTGCAGTTGTATGTATTTGTTATTATATATTATATTCAGACATACGGTTTTTCGCCGTCTCATGGTGTTAATTTTTAATTAAGTAAATAAGGTGCTGCAATTTCTGGATAATCTATTATCCAGTATATATGTTTTTTGGACACTAGCGTTCCCCCAATTAATCAATACCGATACTCTACTGTACTTACAGTATTGGCTACAGAACAAGAGAACATATTACATTCCAAAATAAATTCCTTCATCATGGTGGATTTATTCGTTTCAATGTGTGAGAGTATTTGTGCACTCGATTTGCAGTGCGTCAATACTGACGCCACGTTCTATCTTCTTGAAATTTCTCTACACCATACCACGAGAAACCCTGTCTCAAGAGAGGCAAAAAAAGTACTTCTACCAAGGCAGTACTTCCATTTTCCACGCTGCGGGTAGAAGAAGGTAAGAGACAGGGAAGAGGAATAGCGTTGTTCATTTTATGGTTGAAAGCTTAACGAGAGTACAGAAGCCGTTGTGACGAATGTTGCCTCACTAAATCCTTCCCCATTCGACACAAAATATATGCTAAAGGCAGCAAAGAGGAAGAGAGTGGAACACTCCGCGTAGAGAAAGACAGGTTGTGGTGACGTCTTGGCTGAATGTATGGCTTCTTGGCTTTTCAAGGCTTTCCACTGTTGGAAAACCACTATGATTAATTCTCTTCTATCTTTCATTGTGTTCATCACTTCTTCCTTCCCACATATTCTTTAGTAGACAAAGAAGAAATACTGTTCAACTCCCATTTGTATGCATCCCGTGGGAGTCACTGTTTTAGAAATATTCTTACGCGCATGTTTTACATGTTTAGGACAATGATGTAAGGACATACTTAGATCACGTTCCTTTCTACGTTTTTTTTCTTCAATTGAACCTTTGTAGGGTAAATCTTAACCTATTCGTCAATCACTTCTGTTATTGTTTTTGTTTCGTGGTTTATGGAACATGAATGGAATGGAACAGTAATTTAATCATATACGTACTTTAGTTACTAACCAATGGCGTTATTTCAGCTTTTGCTTGAGAGTAGGGTCAAGAACATTTAGGAAAATCCTAATCATCTATTTTCAAACGTAGTTTTTACTTCATACTCTGCATATACGTAATTCACATGCAATGGTTTAATATGATACAGCTAAAAATGTAACAATCATATCTGACACAAAATAACGAAATTTTAATTGTTAACTTATTTTGTAAATTGTTATTTACAACAGATTAAAAGCTCTAATGTATCAAAGGGCTTGACTTCATTTTAGCATCCGCTAATAAGATCGTCAGTAGAAATTTTCCTAACCTCTTTCCGCTCCACAGCCAAATCATCAACGCGGTGAGGCATTCATCGGAAATTGATGGTCGAAGGAATTTTAAGCTTTTTAGAACATAAAATATCATTCGTTAGAGAAAATGCAGATATGCAATGTGACAAAAATTCCTTAAGTAGCGTATAAACTGTTTACATATCATATTGAGCTCACCCAAGTAGCGGATCCACGTTGGCCGATATGGACCTACTGGAATTTACGACGTCGAACTACATTGTTTCATGACATGGGCTCCATATTGGAGGGTAATATCTTGGCCAATAGCGTCGGTCAACGATATGGATCGATATCGTTCAACATCGATCACCGACATTGGTCAACATCGGCTATCAATATCGCTCAATATTGGTTATTATCAAATTAAACATAATGTAATCATGCTTTCTTACTATCTTTTAAAAGGAATCCTCCTTTTTATATAGGACTACTAACATAGCCAAACCTATGTTAGATATTGCAAAACAAACTTATGTAAAGAATACTATTTTTCTGTAACTAAGGTTACATCACTTCGCTGTGCGTATGGATTGCAATGTTTGTAGGTCCGCTCCATTGTAATCAATTCACAGCTCTTCTGCTTTTTACTCTCTTTTTATTTTGTATTTTAATGGAAAAGCTAAAAGTACAATGATCATGATTACAATGGAACAGTTTCAATTGAAGGAAATGATATAAAACAAATGTAAATAAATATGAATTTAACTTATCCTCCTAGTAAGCGGTACACCTCTGAACAATCACGTGGCTTCAAAAGAATATGCTAGTTTCTACCGTACAAACCTAACCAGCGTAATAAATATTACTATATACCTTGTTGGATTATTTATGTACTTACAGTGATCAAAGTATCCTTGGGGAAAACACAATCAACTCTAACAATTTATTTTTTCTATGACCTTCACGTGGAATGGCATGCTATTTCTACACTTTAAGATGTTTCAACGATCTACAACATCTTTGTCACCATAAAAGCTGGCCATGTTTTGACACAACCCGAAATTTCATATTTAACCACCAGATGGATTGCGTGAATCAACATCGGCTGCCCACATTGATCCACGTTGATCAATATAAATATAGATTATTATCAATATCCATGACAAATGCTCTATTTTTTAATTTAATTTACTCATGATAAACAAATTAGTTTGTAGAAAAATCGATTTATTCTTTGAGCAATACTTACTATAATGTTAGAAAATAGGGAAAATATTGATACTGATAAGCGATGTCGATCCCACATCGTTAGACATAGGTTCAAGCGGGGCCGCTCTCCTACGTGTATTAGAGATGTGGGTACCAACATCAGCGAAAGTGCATGTGCTACTGGGTAATGTCTTGAGGTGGATACCACTAGAACATCCGGATTCAAGTCCGGATAAAGACAGAAATCAAATCAAATCAATTCGCTGAAACTGAGACATAATGCAGCATTATTCTTGAGTCGATACTAATATGAAAGGAAAAGAGTATATGGATATGAACATGTTTACAGAACAGGAAGATAAACGCCCGACTTGGAAACGAATTATAAGCAAAAATAAAAACACTTCTTATAATCTTTATCTAATTTTCGATTTTTTGTATGAGGTCAACGCCAAATTAATTACTATAACAAGCAATTTAAACTCACTAACCCGCATTACGCAGAACGTTACAAGTAGTTGTTTTAGTTATAAATTTGGTTCCGAATTCTTACAAAAAATTGAAATTAAAAAATAATATTTTCTTTACTTTTGAGTGTGTATTTTCTTTACTTTCTTTTACTTGCTTTTGAATAGAAATTAGATTTTGTAGATAAGTTTAAACATCTCTTAAACATATTCTACTTCCAGAAGATTTTAAGTGTTGAGGTTAAACGTTGATATGTCAAAGAACCTATGTTTCATTTCCGTACCAGGGTGGATTAAAAGTTGGAATGGCTGTTCGAATGCGGATCTAATAAAGTTTCTTTTTTAAGTTTATTTAATTTTTACCTTGCCTTCCACATTCATATTTCATAATTCTAAATACTCATATATACTGTACTCTCTGAAGATATTTAAAAGCATATTGACCAAACAGAAATTCTAAGTTGCGATATTCGTTAATTTTGTAGACCGAGAACTGCTCTAGTCTTTTTATTTCTATACGCGTTTGCACTGTCCAATTTAATTCTTTTATACACTTGTTCATTACCCTTTCTCACATGTGCGATTACAGCATATCAACTCAATTTAGTCAGCTTTAATAGTTAGTATCTAAAAGACAACTATATATGTCAAACTTACAATTGAGGTTTGACGATGAAGACGAACTTATGTACACTATATAAAACATTAGACTCCATAGATTATTCCACATAGTACATGTATAAACAACAATATATCTAGGTACTTGGACATTCATATCTGGTAGCAAATAATGTATAAGAGTTAATATAAATTAGACCGAAAATCATCAAACTTCTTATGTATTTAGCTGATAGGATACGATAAAATGAAGAGTATGGGAGGTAACATATTTATCTGAATACAACGTCTATTGGTCAAAACAATATGTATATAAATAGTTCTTTTATTCACTGTATTATTTTCGAAGTTCATTATAAGTGTGTCCAAATAGATAGTCCTCGTTAAAGTTTAATCAATGGATTCCAAACTTGATCTCTAGTGGGGACACAAGTTGTTGGTAGCACACTTTAAACTGTATTTTCCGTCCTTAGTACGTCATCATCATGCAAGGTAAGGCAACGACAAAACACCATCGGTTCACCTTACCCAGCGACGTTCGGGTCAAGTCCTACTCTCCACCAGAACAATTGTCATCACTGGTATGAGATGTTTCGGGAGCCGCGCTGGCTCAGCTGAAGACTTTTACTTATGGTGCTGCGCATCCCTAGTTGATACAGTCTCGTTCCATGTGGACTCTGTAGTTGACAATCACCCTGTGTGCAAGTTTTCTCCGGTTCTTCCCGTTTCCTCCCACCTTTTTCATTTGACTAATTCTCCCGTCATCATGCCTTCGGCCTGACCCAAATTCCCTTTAACGACTTCAATAAAATTCAAATTCAAATTAGATGTTTCGCTGATGAGATAAATGAGCTTTTTGTTACTTCAGTCCTTGAGTATTCTCTTCATTGTATGTTCATACACTGTACGGCAGACAGATTTCTTGACCAGCTTCTTCCAAAGGTCGTAGATGTAGTCAATAGGTTATCACAAACCTCTACTTACACATAAATCAATTATTCACCTTAATTCAAGGTCAACAAGGACTCTTCATTGGTCACCAACCTTATTTAATATAATGTAAATGTTTAGCAGGAAACTGAAGTCAAATGTCTAATTACAGTCTTTTATAACAAAGAAAAATAATACGAAGTTTGATATATGGTTAAAATGATTCCAATTACATTGATCAAACATATTTTAGTACAGTTTCTACACAATGGAATTTTATTTAGCATATTGTCATATATTGACTCAGTCTTGAGCGCCTACCTGTTATGTCATAATGCTGATATTAATATATCATTATCTGCTTCCAAGCATTTATTGTAAGTAGCAAAAGTTAATCATATAAGTGAATTTAAAAAAATGTTCTGGCCTTGCGAATGAAGGAACAATGTCGCTGTTTCGCTTATGAGTTCTAAGCGAGGTCACTTTAATACTAATACCTCCAGTTTAGTCTGCACAATCAACTTCATTAATCAATATTTTTAGATAGAAATAGAGTATTGTTAGTAATTCTCTTTTTCTCTAAGATCAGGATATTCTTGTTACTACACCGAGATAAATTTACTGAAATAAAACAGACTTAAGAAAATTCTTGCAGTATTTTTTAAGGGAAAACAGGAACTTGATTACAACATGGAGTTATTCTAACCAACAGTGCACAATGGTGTGGATTTTCTTTCACTAGAGCGGAAGTTCATGTTAAATTTTGACATTTCAGTGTTTGATAGAATTAAATCTAAAATACTTCAACTCTTCTTAGTTATATGGTTACGTCATTCTAGCTCACAATACGACAAAATGTATTAATTCTTGATATTTTGATAAGACACTTATAACGTTTCATTTTTGACCAGTAATTTCAGGGAAGTTAAAGTCTCCTAGAAAGCAAGTTGTACTACCTGGTGAAAAACTGCTTTCCAGATACATTAAAAATGTTTAGAGCGCTCCAGCAGGGAATTCGGTTCAAAGCAAACAACACACACAGAGTGTATATCTAGGCAATATGCTACTTTAAAATATCCCTCCTAATATTTCCCACGTTTTGTACTTTGTATTCTTATCTTTTACGTTTCTACCTGCACTATAATTTCATGGTAAATTGTTATATTTATTGTTTTTTGATTGTTTTGTCATTGCCAAATTGACATTTTGGAAAAGAGAATTGTTACGTCTTAAAACTGAAGATAGTATGTAATCTTTCTCTTATCCAACCTAAGACACTGAACGTCCCTGTGCCACAAGAACAAGGGCTGTTTTCTTTATACATGTCCACTTGCACATTTGTAGGTTATCTTAACGTGAGGAATTAGGTTGAGACTCTTACTCAATTCTATGATTATTCATAAAGGAGATGATTAAACGAAAACCTATTCCCACAAATTATTCTGATTACATTTTACATACTTAGGAAAGTACTTTTTATGTAATATTTTATATGAACAAATATAAAAGACATATTTAAACGGAATACACAAATACACAAATTAATCATTTACATTTTCATGCTACTTTCAGAATTTGGATTTGTGTATCAAGCGTTTCCACAGTTTTGTATTTATATATTAAAATTTATTGTATCTCAAACTTTACATTTTTTTAGATCTCTTGAATCTATATTCACTTTTAATTAAATAATTGTTTTGTCCTTGTCTTTTTATTTCTTCTTAGTCACAAGACTTAACTTGTCCTATGGTTTGATACATTATTAATTTATATTTTCTTGTTTATAAAGTTTCATTTTATATTATTTCTTTCATTATTTTCATTTCTTAGTAAATGTCTTTATTAATATTTTCTATATTTATCTACCCATTCCTAATGGTATTCATGTCATGATAATTGGGTCATTACAACATATAGACAAAGATCACCACCTCCTATGACATTCATCTTGACTTAGTCCTTTTTGTTATTTAAGAACTATGTTCACATTTCCATGTCAACTTCATTCCAACCTGTCTTCCCCTCCCTCTCCTGAAGTTGAGAGTTCAGCAACATTATTCCATGTTCTTGATACATTTTTTATAATTGTTTTAGCTTTATCACTGAGAATATTTCCATTGTCAGCACCAGCATAATCACCTGTTTCATGCACAAGCAATTGAAGTTATGGACTGCTGTCTTTTGATACACTGCCCTCAGAGCCTTATTCTAGTTGGACATTGTTACAGCTGAAGTTTTCAAAACTGGGATGAGGCTAATGATGGTCCCTTTACTTTCATTTTCATTGTTGCCGTGTTTTAATTCATTAAGGGATTGTTTCATGCCTCGAATTCGTACACACTATATTTCAATTTGTCTATCATTATATGTGGATGAGCACTGATGCCTCTTCTTGTAGCTTCTGCACGGTATTTATTCAGTCGATTTTTTCCGTACGGAGACCAATTGAAAGGTATTTTTGTATATAAATCTCTAGTACTAGGAAATATTTACTTTTATTTTTAAGGAATTCTCCCTTTTCACCCTTCAATATTTTACATACTATCGGCCTGATGCCTTTGTTGGCGTTTATCTTGCATGGTCTTTGAAAATCGTCATTATTGGTTTTCACTTTTAATTTGTTTTCAAATAATTAGACAATTATTCTTGATCTGTTTCCTCTAAGCCGTAAAGTACAGCATGTTGTATTTTTCTCCTAGTTTTTAAAATCGTCCAACCTTTCCATTAACCACATAGTGTAGCCTTGAAGATCACTCACAGTTTTGTTCAAGTTGCACTTGTTTTTCAAGTAATTCAAATAGATTTGCTTACCTTACCGAACACCTCCTATACTTCTTTAAGTTCACTCGTTATGCTTTTCTTCATGCGATTCAATTCCTTGACTAAATCTTTCATTTTGGTTGTGGCTAATCTATGACCCGGGTTTGGTTAAGATTAAAAAAAATATTATAACAAAACCGTCTGAAAATGTGCCTCTGTATGTAAAGGAATCACACATCGTTCCTGCTTTCTAATTTTTCATCACCCAGAACGAAAAGAGGTCTATGATAATATACCAAACCGCAAGGGAAACACTCATCTTCATGGTTGCATTTCAGTGTACAGTACTACTGCGAAACTAATGTATAACATTCCTGGGACATTTGTGCCATGAATAAAGCTTATTCTCACGCAATACGTTTGCCATAATCTATTTATCTTTTTGTGAGTTTATCTTCTGGAAGCTTGTCTTCCGGGTGATAGGGAGCTAGAATGCTTAGCTTGGCCATACTAATGTCTAACACTGAACCATTTTAGTTGATATATTGTAAGATTTAAATATTTCTTCGAAGAGGGTATAATATTATATCAATAGGAATTGCTTAAATATAAATTCTAGTGGGTCCTTTAGGGCTAAGATAGTATTTCAATTGGTATTAGAGCCTCTAATTCCTTAGATTCTTCCCCTCCTCAATTAAAACTGCAGCTAAAACAACAACTACTTGCCTTTAGATTCAGTTTACAAAGCTGGGGTTTAAAGTTTTCGAATACATTTTGTAGTTTTAAACCTCAAATCTAAGTAAAACATAATTTCTTTCACAACATTAAGCTCTTCGGTATCTCACTTTGATTAAATATCGTTACCACAGATACACCAAACAAGTTTAATATCTGTATATTGGATGTGAATTTTACTGTGCCACTTTCTTGCCAAACTCGACTTGAGTACATAATTTGATTTTGCTTATCCTGGGCACATACACACCTATGCCATTCTTTGTTTTTTGGAAAAGAATTGGAAAAAGATAACTTAACAATATGTTACAAAAGATTTAAGAAACTTTGTTCAAATCAACAAATCTATGAATTTAGATCCTGTTCTTCTTAAAACTGATATACCATAATTTACCGCGAAGGTACAGCTAGTTGACTTCGTACACATTATTAAAAATAATCACTTTACCTTTGAAGTGTCTTGCTTCATTTCTTCATCAATACTAGCACAACTTTCTTATAAATGAGTTCTCCGGCAAAAACGATAATGCTCATCGTATATCCAATTACTAGCATAAAAAATGGTGTCTGCAACATACGAAGGGAAAGTTCTTTGGCTTCTTCAGCCTCTAGTTCTTCAGATATTAGACAATTATTTTGAAATATAGCGTCGTAAAATGTTTCATCAATCCAGTAGTTCACAAGACCACTTTCGACTGCTCGTCGGATTAGAACATTAAACTTTAGCAGATACGGCGAGCCTTTCTGTAAAGGTAACACGAATCCAGTACAACCTAGATTTTCTTTCAAAATGTGAACGGGGAGTTTCAATCCACTACATCTGAAATAATACTGTACTTCATACTTTAAAGTTAAATCCGTTGATAAGTAGGCAGTATTATAATCTCTTATTACACTTTTCATTATCCTTGTGGTGTTAGTAGCTGGCTGAATGAGTTTAGATAACGCTCGTATTTGATCGTTTGAAGAATGCGAGAAAATGTCTGTTAAGGAAGGAGCACCTACAATGGACGTAACTGCTTTCAGTAATTCATTCAATGTGTTTATATCACTATAATATCTTGGAACTGTGAGGACACTAACCAAGGAACTCGTGTACAAACTTATGTATAGAAAAGATACGTATATCCACAGGAAAAGTAAGAATCGTGTTACATTTTGCGTTGGAAGGTGGACACCAATTCCTAGCAGAATCCGTAGAAAGTAAGTTAATGTTCCTATTATTTTTGGAGAAAATTTCTCTGTGTTAGGGAACTTTTGTAGTGCCCAAACAAATACAACAAGCACTATCAATAGCCCCAATATAGATAGCCAAGCTGGTAATTCGAATGGCAAGAACACGGCCATCCACAGCGGCAAAGCTTTCGCCTTCTTTACCATGATCGCCCAATCAGTTACTAGAAATACTGAAGAAATGTCAATAAACGGCATTCTATCAGCAAGTGCAGTGAAAAGATTAAGACTCAAGTCAACTTCTTTCCTAACAATATCACCTATTGTTCCTGTCCAAGAGCCATTTGGAAGTATTTCCCCAAAATTTATACGTTTATAATATTTTGTTTGAGCCAGTGTGAAGTTAAGTGTATTGCTGATGGCATGGTACATTTTAAATGAAATTCCTTTATAGGATGGGTGGCCATTGGAATTAATTAACTTCATGAAATATGGTGGATATGAAAATGCTGACGCCTTGAGCGTATATCCATGTAAATTTCTCAGTTTATCAAGGAACACATCTCTTATAATTGAGTGAACTTTTGCTGCACTTTCATAATTAACATTTATTTTGAAGGAGCGGATGAATTTTGATTTTCCTTTAAGAAATGGATTGAAAATCGTAAGAGTACACGATCTTTGTTCAACGTTTCCTAGTAATGTGTTTAGTGTACCTCTTAGGAAAATAACATTCAACAAACCTGCTTCCCAGCATCGGTTACTAATTATGATGATGTCTCTTTCACTGACCTGACTTGTAATTATTACAACGAATCTGGCTCTCTTATTCAAAAATGAATTCGTATTTACAATTTCAATGAGCACAATAAATGCATGCGCAGATGAAGCATAAATTAGTATTACATCGCTTTCTTGTACGTTGTTTAATAATTCAAATCCATTATTTGGTAGAATAGAAACTGCACAAGAAAACGTATATTTCTCTTGCATTTCCCTTAACAGAGCATAATTTCCGAGTGTAGTTCTACTTGTTCCAATTACATGGAAATATCTTGAACCAAGGGTCTCATCCTGCAAGATATATGATATGCACTTGTCGATTATCTCACTGTCAACATTGGGAAATGAAATCTTGGCAATACTAGCTTCAGACTGGGAATATCTTAATGTTAACAATAAAATCATGTATATAATGTAATTCATGTCCAAGGCCATTTCCTGTAAATATAAAATAACAACATATTTACTAAAACTTCATACACGGTTAATTTAGACAGATTGTCCAAAAGGAACTAAGAATGATAAATTTATTTTTGAAAAGCACAATTTTTTGTTGAAAAAGAAAAATCATCTCCCGATATTAGTAAATAAATGAGATATATAATGAGAGAATTTTAAATGTATAAGAAAGAAATAGAATTGTTATATATATCACTGAACGGAAAAACTTAGAACATCTACGGATAAAATTAATTTTTAAATGGCTCTATGTACTGGCATAATATAGTTCATGTTGTTTCACAGTAATCCACTTTCGTTACAAGTTTTAAATAGTTAATACTATTAAAATTTTGTAAAAGTTCCCTTCGTTTAAAAGTAATCAATTTAAATCTTGAAACAAGGGTATAAACATGTTTGATCCTAAAATACGTGGCTCGCTCCGAATGCAATGCCTTTTATTATTATATTGCACATAATGTCAGAACCGGCCTTAGGTGTTGTAATATTTGAATCCTCCCGCGAATTTCCTGTTACATTATTTGCTGTGCTATAGACAGCAGCAGCTCGGTAATCTATCAACATGACATCTGGCATATAGGCACGAACGAAACAGAGAACTTTTATTGAATTTTTAGTGCTGAACAAGTATATCCAATTGACATCTATAGATGCTCGCAAAAGGTGTAATACAGAGGACGATACACTGGATGAGAGTATAGTAAGACTGTGGTTAGTGCTTTTTCAACAGTGGAGAAACTGGTGTTCACGACAAACCATTTATTGGGTAAAACTGTTCAACTGTCCCTGCTCTGCTGTGACTCCAGGATGTGGTTTCTCGTGAACGACATTTTCTCCAATTTTGATACGCACTAACCCTCTCTGCTAACATCCACTCTATCGTTTACATACACCTTTACCGGGAGTCTATAGATGTCAATCAGGTCTATTTGTTCGGTAGTAATGCCTTTGTTTCTTACGTATTTCTCTGTCATACGCCTTTTTGACAGACTTCACTGCTGCTATTATCTATCATACGACAAACAAACTAACAGTGAGTGAGAAGGTTTAACCTCCACTACAACATCTGTGCAAATCTGTGCACATCCCAAAAGAATGGGTAAATAATGAAGGTCGACCCATTCTGATGCGCCATTCCGTACAACCGGAGATAGTGCTCCACGATAAATACTTTCCCCTCTGTTGTTAGTATCATAATCGCCACGCCAACAGCACTCAGCACTATTCTTAACAAAACTAAGGACCACAGAAGGCGTCACGAAATGTTCCCACAACGCGCCTGCGCGTCAACCATGTGTAAATTTCAGTACTGCTTGTTTTGCAGCATACTGTATATTGGCCGTTACTGGTCCAGTATTTGGCCGACATTTTGTTGTCCTAAGAAAGGTACTGAGATCGGCTCCAGATCTGCTTGCCCACAGCCTTGGTTTCATAAGAACAGTCAGCAAGGACCGAAAGGAAAAAAAATAGCGAAATTTGTAGAAGTTAATGAGTTCACGTAAAAGTGGGTTAAGTGCGCACAAACAAAATAATTACCAAACACTTGTACCCTGATCCAAGAATTATATCATGGACACCTTAAATTGATTTTGGATCCCCGCGAGTCCGCGGACCACCAAATGGAAACCACGGCTCTAGGCCATATTACACAAATGTTTATAGACCAAAATATTTACATTTATACAAGAGCCTAAAGATTCAATGTGTGTAATAATTCTTATGGATGAAGCTAAGAATTATACCCACCATATATGGTGTCACTGAACAATGAATAACTTTGTCGCTTTGTTTAGGACACATTTACGCCTTTCCTTAGGTATCGCTTGTTTGCCAACCATCCAACTAGAATGGTTGCCACTTCAGTATAAGACAAGTTCTCCTTATGTTCACTCCTATGTTCACCCCTCTCTGCTACTCCTTTTCTCATTACATTCCCATCATCGACTCCATTGTATTCAAAATATAGATAAACAAACAAACCAGACAAATAATGAATGATCATTAATAATATTCATACATTAATTTGTTCATATAACAAAACACTAATTAATCAACAAGAATAGAATTGTTGCTGTTCACCAATGACGTATATTTTAATTACGCTAGCTGTTGGTTTGACAAGCAAGTTTCACAGCTTGCAGCCGCTGACAGCAACAACAAAAAATAACAAATAATTTGAATAACAAAAGTGTCCTTGTTTCTGTAATGACATTATTTATTTGCCATGATAGATATAATTCGAACGTGTTAAAACATCAAAAGATAATTGAGGGACAACAGATAATAAGAAACTATATGCTGTGTAATTTAATTACTACTATTATAACGCGATCACAAGTAAACGACCTTAAGTCATATAGAAAACATACCGCGCCAGAGAAATTTTGTTTGTACTTTTCAACATTTTACTCGTGTAT